>CM072522.1:34926312-35090165 GCA_036898135.1 Oncomelania hupensis
CCATTCTACATCGTGGAACAAATACCGGCCCTGATAGACAATGTCTGCAGACCCGATCATGACCAGGTAGACACCCATGAGAAAATCAGCCACGCACAAGTTGGTGACGAAGACACCAAAACTGCCGAGTGTTGACCCGTCCAAGTAGATCCTGGCCACAAAGCTGCCCATGTTGCCTACGATGGCCATAGCTGCAAAGACCCAGATAAAGATGCGATAGGTGTTGGATTTCAGCACATCGTCGCACGAGGCCAGCAAGTCTTGTTTGGAATGACAGTTATTCAAGTTAAAGTCAGGAGGCAGCATGACAGGACAGCATAACTTGTAGTTGTCGACGTGCACAGTCTTCAAGGATGTCAGATTGGTCAAAACGTCCTTTTTGAAAGTAGTCAGAGGACTTGCTCTGGCGTCCACAGTCTGCAGCAACGGCGTGGATTTGAATCCTTCCCCTAAGATTGTTGTCAACCTGCTCCAGGACACATTAATCGTTTCCATATGCTTACAGTTGGCAAAAGTGCTGCCGTTATAGACTGTGAGCTCAGTGAACGAGAGATCGATGTTTCGTAAAATCAAAGGGTGGGATGCTGTCGCGTCAGTGTTGATGATATCTGACAGCGGGTTGTAGGAAAGATCGAGAACTGTTAGTTTTTTGAGTGAGCTGAAGACACCCATGTCAATGCTGGCTATCTGGTTGTGATTCAGGTCCAGGTACAGGAGATTGGGAAAGTTCATAACGTCCATGTCAATGTTGGTTATCTGGTTGTGACTCAGGTCCAGGTACTGGAGATTGGGTAGGGTCATGATGGTCACTGTGCTGATGTTGGACCGGGACAGGTGAAGACGAACAAGCAGGCGGTTGCTGAAGAAGCTCTTCAGTTCCATGTTAGAGCCACTGGCGTCAAGATACCGAATATGTGGGAATGCATTGGCATTGAAGTTTGTATTGCAGACAAAGGCCAGACCCTGACTGCGGCAGGCAGTGGGACAATTCATCTCACATAGCAGTTCATCGTCCCACTTAGGACAGTGCGGGTCACCGTCACATACGTGGTCAGGATGTAAGCACACGTATGACCCCCAACAACGGTAAAACCCCGGACATAGGAAGTTCTCACAGTCTTTTTCATCCTCCTCCTCCAGGCAGTCAGGAATGTTGTTACAGCGAAGGTAGACAGGAAGACAAACGCCTTCAGGGCACAAGAAGTGCGTGTCAGGACAACTGGTTGTTGGAAGAAACGAGTAATTACCCTTGCCGTCCATCTCTAGCACCACAGGCAAACGCACTTCTGGTAATAACTGTAGATTAAATCGCTTTGTGCACGTTTCATCAGATCCGTCATAACAGTCCAGGTTCTGGTCACAGTCGCGGTATGTACTGACACATTGTCCGCTACGGCACTGGTAATCCTTTACAGGACAGGTTTCAAAGTGACAAAAGTCTTCATCCGTGCTGTCCAGGCAATGCTCGATGTGGTCACACACCAGGCTGTAAGGCAAGGTCACGTGGCCAACGACGCAGTGGAACATGGGCACCGTCACTCCCCCAGTCTCGCACCAATTATTGCTTTCTTCCTTCACGCATCCACTCCGCGCATCACATGACAGGAAATCTTTCGTCAGGTGACCTTGGGGACATGGCACCATAGAGTGATTTCTGGAATCAAATGTAGAAATGAGTTTTGGGAATTTGATGCTGCTTGCAGTGTCTGTAGCGCTACTCCCCTTTCCTGAGGAAAGCTCGGTCAGGGTTGTGTTTTTATCGAATTCGCACAAAAGATAGATAAAGGAAAATTCCGCATGGCAGTCTAGTTCTTTCACTGTATAAGTCTTAAGGTCGTAGTATGCACATCGAGGGGCTGTCACGTTAGAAGTGGTGTTGACGAAGAAGGCCGACCTCCCGTCCGTCCATTGCCAGATCTGGTGGATTACAGACAAACCAAGAGTCAATTCAATTATTTATTTTAACGTCTTTCCACGTACATGTGATGTTAGACCATACACTCTTTCTCACTATTCAATAATGTATTTTAACATCTTTCCACATACATGTGATGTTAGACCATACACTCTTTCTTACGATTCAATAATGTATTGTAACGTCTTTCCACATACATGTGATGTTAGACCATACACTCTTTCTTACGATTCAATAATGTATTGTAACGTCTTTCCACACACATGTGATGTTAGACCATACACTCTTTCTTACGATTCAATAATGTATTGTAACGTCTTTCCACATACATGTGATGTTAGACCATACAGTCTTTCTCACGATTCAATAATGTATTGTAACGTCTTTCCACACACATGTGATGTTAGACCATACACTCTTTCTTACGATTCAATAATGTATTGTAACGTCTTTCCACATACATGTGATGTTAGACCATACAGTCTTTCTCACGATTCAATAATGTATTGTAACGTCTTTCCACACACATGTGATGTTAGACCATACACTCTTTCTTACGATTCAATAATGTATTGTAACGTCTTTCCACATACATGTGATGTTAGACCATACACTCTTTCTTACGATTCAATAATGTATTGTAACGTCTTTCCACACACATGTGATGTTAGACCATACACTCTTTCTTACGATTCAATAATGTATTGTAACGTCTTTCCACATACATGTGATGTTAGACCATACACTCTTTCTCACGTATGGACAAACAAACAAAAGTAAATCTTTATTTGGATGGGATGGGTGCCGGGGGTTTCAGTATAAATAGTATCCCGACTTTCTGGAAATTGAGTGCTTTAAATTCCCACTGTCGCTGTCTTTCTCATTTGTTCGTTCTCATTCCTACCCTGTTCTATCAATCTACTATACTATATTCTTCTTCGCTAGAACATTCATCTACCTTTTTTTTTCTTCTTGAAAACCTTTCCGGGAAAAAAACTCCTCATTTGTGTGTGAGGTCTTTTGTATTAGCTTGGGAATATTGGACGCTTTCTGCCAAATGGTCACTAAGGCTTCCTATGATATTATTTAGCAATGCAGGCATTTTATATGTATGTGTTTTGTTGATATTTATAATGATGTTTGGATTCTATTTTGTTTTGGTAAACGGGGATTTACTAAATTAGAGGATAGCCTTAGCGTCCCCTTCGTGGGATGCCTTAATTGTACAGTGACTGGCTGGTGGAGTGCCACTGGGGTTGCTTCGGTAAATCTTTTATGCGGATCAGGGGTGAGTCCTCTTTGAACCAAGTTGTGGTCCATTTTGTTTTCCTGATTGGGCTCTTTGCAGTCCGCTGGACCCTGTAAGCAGTGAATTACTAACTATCCGGAAGGGAGGGTGAGGGTGGGTAGAAGCTACGATTGAATGTGTGTCAGTTCTCGGCTTGCACGTGTTTTAGCAAAGCAGGCTGGGACTGTTTGGTGAACTCGCTGGTGGCAAGAGGTATGTATGCTAGACAGAAAGACAGAGAGGGAACAGGCTTAGAGAAGCAACTAGCTACATTGTGCAATTTTTGTGCAAGGCTTCTCTATAACAATAGATTAAGTACTAAGCCGTGAAGAGGGCTTGTTACTGTGGCGATCGAGGTGGTGGTAGAAGCGAAAACGTTTAGTGCGCGTCTGAATAGCCGAATTCACCATTGCCGAATTAGTAATTACAGTTCTACTGGTCTGTAGAAGTACGACAACGGTAAAGCCAGTGTAAGCCTGGTTGTGTACGTAGGGTGTAGAAACAGTTACTGACAGTGCCTTTGTTGCCGACGTAGGTGTAAATTGAGCGATGACGTTATCGTTGAATGGACCGTGTCTGTATTTACTGCCGGCTAGTTTAGACGTAGATTATCTATATTATGGTAAAACCCCGACCATAGGCAACCCGTATGATTTCTAACACGGTACTCTATGACATGACACTTTCCGCACACAAATTACACCATGCAAGACAGAAACTGCTGCCCTAAACTTCTTTCTAGGAAAATTGGGCGGATTTCTTCTTTTTCCCTGTTCTGTGGACATGTTAGAACTGATAGGACTCCGTTTGGTGCGTGGTTGTAAAGGTCAGAGCAGTACTCTGTCCATCTATCCAAGACGTAATGCTCTTCGGTAAGGCGCAAGCCAGACTTGTTTTGATTGTTTAACAAATGTCAGCCGCATCACAGTCTAGAAGGCCTTTTTGCTATTGTTCTTGTTAAGACTTTTCTCCATTTTTTTGGCATTAGATCTGTCCAGTTCTGCTTTTCTGTGCGCGTACCCTTCCGGATGTCACTGTTGATTTCTCGGCAAGCGTGAGCTCCCCGTGAGGTGTGAGCAGGGCAATCGCTGGAAAAAATGAAGTCAGCGGGAGTGGACAACATACTTGCATGATTGCTTCAGACAGGAGTAGAAGCGATGAATGAGGACCTCACTATTATCTGTAACAAAACCTGGCAAAGTGGGGGGTGGCCTAGACTATAAACCAGTCGTATAGGAAGATGGAGATGATAGGGGAGCTCATTAACCTTACTTTAGAGTGTAGAATGATGGTCCTGTCTTTCCAAATGGGCTTCGACGTTGTGACTTTGTGAGAGAGAGATATGACTAGGGATGATATTTGCCTGTGTGTGTGTGGCTCTTTACCAACATCGGTGCAATTTTAAGTATGCAATGTACCTGTGTTCTCAATTGGCTGAGAACCCCCGTTGGGGTGCCGGGGGTTTCAGTATAAATAGTATCCCCACTTTCTGGAAATTTAGTGCTTTAAATTCCCACTGTCGCTGTCTTTCTCATTTGCTCTTTCTCATTCCTGCACTTTTCTATCAATCTGCTATACTATCATCTTCTTCGCTAGACCAGTCACCTACCTTTTTTCTTGAAAACTCTTCCGGGACAAGACTCCTTGTTTGTGTATGAGGTCTGTTGGATTAGCTTGGGAATATTGGACGCTTTCTGCCAGGTGGTCACTAGGGCTTATGATGTTATTATTTAGCAATGTAGGCATTTTATATGTATGTGTTTTGTTGATAATTTATAATGATGTTTGTATTCTATTTTGTTTTTGTAAACGGGGGTTCGATAAGTTGGGGTGAAGCCTCAGCCGTCCCCTGCGCGGGATGTCTTTATTGTAAAGTGACTGGCTGGCGGAGAGCTTTCGGTTTTACCACTAGGGTTGTTTCAGCAGATCTTTTATGCGGATCGGGGGTTGTCCGGTCCTGATTTGGCTCGGAAGAGTCCGCTGGACCTAAAGCAATAATAATGTAATGTAATTGGCTGAGTGATCTACATTCTGAGAGAAGGTGCTTAACGTTGATAATGGAATTTCAAATTCCTTGGTTGTATATGCTTTTGTGTGTGTGTGTGTGTGTGTGTGTGTGTGTGTGTGTGTGTGTGTGTGTGTGTGGATGCGCTCCCACATGCGATACTTTTTTTAAAGTTTTGTATCAGAGTGAGATGAATGAATTTCCGTTTTGTCGCCTTGTTTTTATCCCTTAAAAGACGATCAGGGCGATCTGTCGGCACCACCCGTCTGTGTCAAAAAGACGAAGGGGCCAATACGTCGGCCCTCGACAAAAATCTCATAGAACGAAATCGGTTAATCCGAAGCTTTGTGTCTAAGAACGAACTTATCGACTTGCAAATAATCGTAATCGGCGATCTTTTTGACGAGTTTCGAACTATTTTCCAGGGGATTTATTGTGAAATTGTGAAAATGCACCACCATAAATCATCTATAGCAGTGAAACCTTGTCTGCTGTATTGTTTTTCTGCGAATAATGTGAAAGTTAATGCTTTTGTAAAGCAGTCACAAGGGTAATGACGGGGGCTGTAAGCCAAGATACTTCCTTCCTTTTAAGTGTATTGGAGTAAAAACGCTGGTAAACCTTGTATATTTTCACAAAATACACATGCACTTTATTCTGATACATTTAAAAAAAAATCAGTCTAGTTATTTTCAGAAAATGTAAACTTTCCTATATTTGTGAAACGTTCCTGGATGCTAAGAACAAAAAGAAAAAAGTCAGGCCTATCACTTTCTGCCTGATCTTAAAGCGGCTTCTTCTTTCAAACTAGTATTAATTAATTAATTAATTAATTAATTAATTAATTAATTAATTAATTAATTAATTAATTAATTAATTAATTAATTTTATCTCGAGCTACTCCAGGCGCTGGTCGACACAGGATTTAATTCAAGCTGCCCAGGGCGCCCACCTGCAACCTTTGGGTGCATGGTCGGACGCCTAGACGACTGAGAACAATCCTGGGCGACCGAAGGATTATTATGAAGAGTCATCTGACATGTCTCAGCAAATGAAAGGGGGAAGAAAGCTTGTTTGATGTCTGAGAATATGAATGGTGACTTGCATGCTTGTAGAAGGCCGCCACCGGTATTGCCTCTCGTCGCTCCAGCAGCTGGGCACCAATGAAGATGAAGAAACGCTGCTGTGGATATTTCGGAGAGAGATCATAAAGTATTCTTGTCTGTAGTAAGGACGCAACGAAAAGTTGGAAATCTCGGAATTTTGAGGGCATTCCCATGGTAACCAGCCGCTGTCCTTTTCTCATGCACATCAAATGGGAGTCGTACCAAGACATCTTTATTTCTGTGGTCTCGTGAAGCTGGTAGCACCTGAATCAAGCAGTACAAATGTCTATAATCATTGAACCATTGAAGGGTGTATAAACTGTTTCTAAATTATTTCGAGTCATACACAGAATGCACAAATTTACTTTATATTAAGTATGTTAAGTAAGTAGTTTTATATTATTTAAGCGTGTTAAGTGTGTAGTTTTATGTTAAGTATGTTAAGTAAGTAGTTTTATATTATTTAAGCGTGTTAAGTGTGTAGTTTTATGTTAAGTATGTTAAGTTGTGTTGTGTAGTAAGAGGTGAGTCTTCTTTCAACCAAGTTGTCCTTATTTTGTGGTCCTGATTTTGTGGTCCTGATTCGGCTCTTTGCAGTCCGCTCGACCCTGTAAGCAATGGATAACGAACTAAACTACGTTATGTAGTATGTAGTTTTATAGTAAGTATGCTAGTTTTATATTAAGTATGTTAAATAAGTTAAGTATGTAGTTTTGTGTCAAGTAGGTTAGGTATATATTTTTATAGTAAGTTTGTTAAGTATGTAGTTTTAAATTAATTTTGTTAACCATGTAGTTTAATATTAATAATGTTAAGTAGGTAGTCTTATAGTATGATAATAAAACCAACAACACCTGGGTAGTAGGCGTTATAGTCTTATAGTCTTGTAGTCTTATAGTATGTTAGGTATGGAACGCATGTAGTTTTATATTACGTATTTTTAAGTATGTAGTTTTATGTTAAGTATGTAGTTTTATATTTAGTATGTTAAATATGTAGTTTAATATTAAGTGTGTTAAGAATATACTTTTATAATAAATGTGTAGTTTTATATTGAATATGTTAAGAATGATAAGCGTATAGTTTTATGTTAAGTATATAGTTTTGTATTAAGCATGTTAAGTATGCAGTTTTATATTAAGTATGATAATTATTTAGTTTTATATTAAGTATGTAGTTTATATTAAGTATGTTAAGTATCTAGTTTTATGTTAAATATGTTATGTAGTTTTGCATTAAGTTTGTTTATTCGTTAGCAAGTGTCTGATTTTATTTTGTATGAAGCCGGATGCTTAGAATGAATGCGTGAGTACTGCGCTTTGAACTGATATTGTTCATTGGGAAAAAGCTCTATATAAATATACCTTATTATTATTATTTAGTACGTTAAGTATGTAGTTTAATATTAAGTATGTAGTTTTATGTTAAGCTTGTGGTGTTATATTAAGTATGTTAAGCATGTAGTTTTATAATGTTAAGTATATAGTTTTGTGTTAAGTATGTAGTGACATGGATTGATACTGGCAACAAGAGTTGGAAGAAGATTATGCAAATATTGAGGCACATAATTAATTACTATTTTGTGGTTCATTATTTGTTTAGATCTTTCCCAATCTTTTAGCGAACCAAAACCAGATTCTATTTACAGTGTTTCGTGGCTAGTGCCCCTCACTAAACCAGTTATTGTTCGTAACCCTTCCAAGTGCAAGTCACTTATTCGGCCCATATTTGACTCTGTCGATATCTAATATGACAATTGTACACAAACCCATGCAAACCTTATATATATATTAATGAGATTTTAAAAGTCTGCAATAATAAACACCTGTTTCAAGTTTTACATGATGTTGGTTTGTTTTATCGCATATAGGTCATATCGTCTTGTGTATATTCTTGGTTAAATTTTAGTAGTAAGACCGGTTTTAGTTACATCTTTTATTTTATTTAAATGTTAGCTGTTTAGTCTGATTTTGCTTAGTTTTATGTGGTCCTGATTCGGCTCTTGGGAGTCCGCTGGACCCTATAAAAATTATCTATATGAATATCTTTGATATCATTATTGAACCATGGTGCATCGTGTGGACGTATTGTGACTGTTTTGACGGGCATGCAAAGTTTGGCTATTTCAAAGAAGGTTTTAGTAGATACTTCGCAACTTTCATCCATGGTAAAATCTGAAAATATTTGTTTGTCACTGCAGAAATGAGGAGAAACATCGACGGCTTTGGTTAGGCTAGGACTTTGGTTTAAGATGTGATCAGAACAAGAGCTTGTGGTGTTGGTAATACGTGTGAGTGATTGGACTTACTGGTGGACCTGGAAGAGATTTATAACATCAAGTTTGTGGTGTGATGGGTTGTTGAGCCAGTCTGTATCAAAGTCGCCCAATACAATATGTTTCTTCATACCTTCATTTGCTTCATTTATGCTATCACGAATAATATTCCAGTATTGTATGTTTGCACTCGGCGGGAGATAGATGGAACCAACTTACAGGGCTTCTTGATTGTTTAGTTTTGTTTCAATTCACTCGGCTTCAAGGTCGGGGATGGCAAGGTCAGGTCTAGGTTTGCAGTAAAGAGTGTTTCTAACATAGATAGCTACGCCACCAATCGCGCTTTCTCAGGGGCGGATGATGAGAAGAGGGGGGTATGGGGGAGGAGCGAGTCCCGAGGTGCAACGAAACCTCCCCTCGGGTAAAAAAAAACAACAACAATAAAAACAACAATGACGCCCACACACGTTCCCTCCCAATCCCCACCCTTCCAACCTCCAATGATGATGTACACCCTGTTAATTAATGTTTTATTGGCTGGGGTTTTCATGTTTTGAACAAGATTGCGGTAAAACTTCCCTTGCATATTAAAAAAAAATGTGTTCAATGACGTCATATGATTTTAAAGCGCTTAAGCGTCGTTTTTGTATCCAGTTAGCCTATTGACCAGTCATATAGGTTTGCTGTGTCCAGAGATCATATAAGTTGATATAGGACAGTAACGCCATTTCTTGACGCCAGTTCTAGAGCTTGTCGGCAGGGTAGCTGTCTTTGGCTCCGTGAGCACAATGAATACATGGCGTCCAAAAAGACAAAACCGCGCAAAGGTGGGGAACATTGTAGTGCAAACAGCTGCCACAGTTACCCGAATTATTGTTGACTGCAAAGGAAAGTCGTTTCTTTGGTTTCCAAAGGACAAACCAAGATGATTTTTTAATTCTCAAAATCCAGTGATAACCATGTCTTTAGCACAGTGTATGAACATGCCTTGAATGAGAGATTCAGTGCAAAGTTGAGCCGTCGGTGATGATTTGGCGTCACGGGCCTGTTGCAGATTCCAATGTTCTTGATGGTCTTTTCATTGAAGGGTCTCTAATACCTTTCTTTTTGACCAAACCTATTCTAAAATCTCTGAACAAACAGGCTACAGATCTTTTGATCCGATCTAAACTGGTACAGACGCAGTATAGCTCTAACTGGTGAGATTTTTCAGGAAAGAAATTGAAATGAATAGAAACATCTTTTATGCCAGTTTGACCTCCTTCATTACATAAAAGTTTTGCATGGGTAAATTTTGTAAGCATAATTGTGGTAAACGCTTTAAATTCGCCAGGAGCTGTTGGAATTCAGTCGAGTTTTCAAGTGAATAATTCTGTCTTCTCCATCGCTCTCTCTCTCTCTCTCTCTCTCTCTCTCTCTCTCTCTCTCTCTCTCTCTCTCTCTCCCCTTCTCTCTCTCTCTCTCTCTCTCTCTCTCTCCTTTTTCTTGTGGACAGAGCAGCATATGCAAGAAGCTATTTGCTGAGAATACACATCGTTCAGCTATAAAACCCCCATCAGACATTTTCGCCCCACCCACAACCCCAACAATCCCCAACCCCACACAGCTACATACATAAGTAATCTTTGGATGCATCAGCTTTCATTACCAGGGCCACAACACCAAACAAAACTACACATGAATGTCTTTGATAAATAGTGATTGCTTGCTTAAAGAAATAAGACAACCTTATTATCTCTTTCAAGAACTTACATTGTGGTGTACAGTCAACACAAATACACATTACAATTCCAATATTAATTGACACTTAGAATAAAACTCATTTGTTGTCACAAATTCAACTATTGTGCGTCATGCAAGTAAACACTGGATTGGATACAAATACAAATACAACTTTATTATCATTGAGAGAAATTACAACATGGTGTAAAAAAACTGCAGGATTATAACTTGCTTAGTCAAACAGTGCATACATACTGTACAACTGGTTAAATGTATTATCTGTTAATCAGACGTACACACTGTGGTATAAAACTGTTTTTAGTTCTCAAGGTACGAGTATTAGGCATTGGGAAGCGCCGGCCAGAAGGTAGGAAGCTGGGAATCGTGAGCAAGTAATGACTTTCATCATGGATGACAGAAAGAGCTTTTAGCACAACACGCCTTTCATACACACGTGCAGACTCTCTTGTTTCACACCCACAACCTTCCCACAGAGATTCACCACTCCATCCAGCAAACTTATGTATTTCGCGCACAAACTTCCGTACCAGCTAATAAAAGAGAAAGTAAGAATTGACTCATTACATTACATTACATGATTATTGCTTTAGGTCCAGCGGACTCTTCCGAGCCAAATCAGGACCGGACAACCCCTGATTCGCATCAAAGATCTGCTGAAACAACCCTAGTGGTCAAACTGAAAGCTCTCCACCAGCCAGTCACTTTACAATAAAGACATCCCACGCAGGGGACGCTGAGGCTGTACTCTAATTTATCGAACCACCGTTTACAAAAACAAAATAGAATACAAACATCATTATAAATTATCAACAAAACACATACATATAAAATGCCTACATTGCTAAATAATAACATCATAAGAATCCCTAGTGACCACCTGGCAGAAAGCGTCCAATATTCCCAAACTGATCCAAGAGACCTCATACACAAATAAGGAGTTTTGTCCCGGAAGAGTTTTCAAGAAAAAAGGTAGGGGACTGGTCTAGTGAAGAAGAAGATAGTATAGCAGATTGATAGAACAGAGCAGGAATGAGAAAGAGCAAATGAGAAAGACAGCGACAGTGGGAATTTAAAGCAATAAATTTCCAGAAAGTGGGGATACTATTTATACTGAAACCCCCGGCACCCCAACGGGGGGTGTGGGGGGGTGTGGGGTGTGGGAAGAATTGACTCAATGAAAGTAATATACGAAATACATCAAATGAAATACATAGAAATTGTCTGAGGGGACAATTATGAAATGAGGGCTACCAAACTTATTTTTCACTTAAAACTCCTCACCTCCCACCTAAACACCAAGTTTAACAATAATATGATCAGTAGTTCGGTACAAAGCGTACGATAAAATTTTGCAGTGTGTGTGAAGGCTGCAAGGAGGTGATCACCGTGTCAGGAGCAATAATCCATGTCATCGACCACATATGACGTAAGGAGTGTCTAATCTCCCCTTATAAGATCTCTGCTATGACTGGCATCAAGTTTCACAATAATCTGATCAACAGTATGGTAGAAAACATATGATCAAATTGTACTGCGTATGAAGGCTGCAACCTTCCGTGAGGGGGGGGGGGGGGGGGGGGGGGGGGGGGGGGCGTGCCGGGGGTTTCAGTATAAATAGTATCCCCACTTTCTGGAAATTTAGTGCTTTAAATTCCCACTGTGGCTGTTTTTCTCCTTTGTTCTTTCTCATTCCTACTCTGATCTATCAATCTTCTATATTATCTTCTTCTTCGCTAGACAAGTCACCTACATATTTTCTGTTTTGATTTCACAATGCAAGTATCTGTAAGCCTACCGGTAATTGATTTTATTTATTTATTTATTTATTTATTTATTTGTTTATCTATTTGTTTATTTATTTTTATTAGGATCTTCTCCGTTGGGATGCTGGGTTTTTAGGTATCTTACGTTTGAAATGTATGTTACGTTTTACATTCCAAAGTAAGACTACTGCGCTCCCTTGTCATCTCCATCTTCCTATATGCTTACGAAGCATGGACCCTCACAGCAGATCTCCAACGAAGAATACAAAGCATGGAGATGAGGTGCTACAGAAGACTTCTGGGCATTTCCTATACCCAACACATCACCAACGACGAAGTCCGACAGACCATCACACAAGCCATTGGACAACACGATGACCTGCTCACAGTGGTGAAGAAACGGAAACTCCGATGGTATGGCCTCGTCACCAGATCATCAGGCCTTGCAAAGACTATTCTGCAAGGCACAGTGCAAGGAGGTAGAAGAAGAGGGAGACCGAAAAAGAGGTGGGAGGACAACATTCGAGAATGGACTGGTTTGACACTGAGCGAAGCCATCAGGGCTGCTGAAGACAGAGAAAGATGGGGTATGCTGGTTAAACGATCATCTGTGGTGCCCCTACGACCTCAGGGTTATGGTACAGGATAGGATAGGACGTTTGAAACGCGCACAATAGATCCGATCGTTTTGTTTTGCAAAGCATGCAATAACAGAGGAAATTTACCTTTGATTCGATTTTGTATAATGTTTATAATTTTCGTTGGTCGATATTATTTCAGAAATTTGTTGAGTTATTTGTTTACTATCGATCGAAGCATCTAGATGGGTCTAGTGATAGCTAAGAGAGTCTTCTAACCTAAATAAGTTTATATGAGGTAAGACAGTGCATTGTTCCGGTGACGAGTTTTAGTTTGATTGGATGTTATTGCGTCATGCTGGAATGTTCGAACTTTCTCCCGATTATAGAGATACTATATTAGTGGTGCACTGTGTCGGCTTGTGAGAGTGAAAGAAAAATGAAAGTGATTGATTTATGGAGATTTTTTATGATGATCTTTGAAGTGATTTTTGGAAAGCGATCTTGTATGCAGTTGTTGATGTATGCTGAATAAAGTTGAAAAACTTCATGTGACGACTCCTGCCTTGTTGCTGAGTGAACAGGTTGCATGGATAAACGAATCGGAGTTACACTTATCAAGATTCAAGCATCGGAGCTGAATCAACAATTGATAAAGATAACCAGTGTAACACTGTATAAATAGTATCCCCACTTTGTGGAAATTAAGTACTTTAAATTACCACTGTTTTTGTAATTATTATTTATTCTTTCTTATTCCTTATCTGTTCTATAAATATATTATCTCTCTCGCTAAACCACTCCCCTACCATTTTTCTTGAAAACTCTCCCCAAACTCATTATTTGTATATGGGATCTGATTAAACAGCTTGTGAATAGTGGACGCTTTCTGCTAATGGTCACTGGGACTTTCTGTGGTATTATTATTTAGCAATGTAGTCATTTTCTAGGTATGTGTTTTATTATGTTGCAATGGTGTTTATATTCTATTTCGTTTTTTAAAAAAAACTGGAGTTCGATAAATTAGAGTACAGGCTCAGCGTCCCCTGCATAGAATGTCTTTATTGTGTTACCATTAGGGTGGTTTCAACAGATCTTTTATACGGCTCAGGAGTGGGTCCTCTTTCAACCAAGGTGTGGTTCTGATTCGGCTCTTTGCAGTCCGCTGGACCCTATCAACATCCTATCCTATCCTATCCTGTCCCGTAACCCGGAGAATAGAATAGAGACTCAGAATAATCTGTGAGAAATACCTACAGCACCAACAACATCTATATCATGTGTTCATAGACTTCAAGAAGGCGTTTGACCGAGTCTGGCATGCAGCTCTATGGGCAACAATGAAAGTGTACAACATCAGCCCCTATAAACAATGACTAGCTAACTAGTTAAGTCCAGTAGAAGCAGGGTCAGGTTACGTTGTGACTTCAAACTCCAGCTGAACTGTAACTAAATTTAATTTTTTTTTAAAGAGCAAAACTAACGGCTGTCTTAATGTGAAGTCTGGGATGGTATTCAGGAAGCATTTAACCCAGTAGATAAATCCGCGAAGCCGTACAAGATGGTCGTGGACAACAAAAGTCAGCTGTAGCAGTACGCAGTAGTAGAGATTTATCGTTAGTCTAATATAGTAATAGTATCACATAACGTAATCAGGACCCCCACCACCCACCCTCATCATCAATAGCATAATCCACCCCTGTTCCTGGTCTGTCTATTCAAAGTTTGTGGAATTCTGTTTCTTTTCTCTCTCTAAACTCACTTATGGTCTTTGCTACTGATGATTTTATGCAGTGTATATTGTTTCGTTAAATTATTTGTGTATATTGTTTCGTTAAATTATTTACCCCCGTTGGGGTGCCGGGGGTTTCAGTATAAATAGTATCCCCACTTTCTGGAAATTTAGTGCTTTAAATTCCCACTGTCGCTGTCTTTCTCATTTGCTCTTTCTCATTCCTGCTCTGTTCTATCAATCTGCTATACTATCGTCTTCTTCGCTAGACCAGTCTCCTACCTTTTTTCTTGAAAACTCTTCCGGGACAAGACTCCTTGTTTGTGTATGAGGTCTGTTGGATCAGCTTGGGAATATTGGACGCTTTCTGCCAGGTGGTCACTAGGGCTTCCTATGATGTTATTATTTAGCAATGTAGGCATTTTATATGTATGTGTTTTGTTGATAATTTATAATGATGTTTGTATTCTATTTTGTTTTTGTAAACGGGGGTTCGATAAGTTGGGGTGAAGCCTCAGCCGTCCCCTGCGTGGAATGTCTTTATTGTAAAGTGACTGGCTGGTGGAGGGCATTCAGTTTTCCCACTAGGGTTGTTTCAGCAGATCTTTTATGCGGATTGGGGGTTGTCCGGTCCTGATTTGGCTCGGAAGAGTCCGCTGGACCTAAAACAACAATTATGTAATGTAATGTTAAATTATTTTGAAAAAGAATGCATATGTGCTAGTTAATGTGTGTAATGCCCTCTAAGCTTTGTTGCTTACAAACCAAGTGATCTTTAAAGAAAATGCTATAAATATTAAATATACCTGTAAAATTGTTTCAGCAGATCTTATATACACGGATCAGGGGTGAATCCTCTTTCAACCAACTTGTGGACCTGATTTCGTTCTTTGCAGTCTGCTGGACCCTATAGGCAATGACTACCTAACTGTAAATATGTAATTGTTTCAGTGTTGTTTTGTGGTATCATTAGACTAGCCCCTCTTTAGGGTGAGGACCAGATGTAAAAAAAAAAAAAAAAAAAAAAAGCAGACTACTGCTTATTCTATTACCTCCGTTAAATAAAAAAAAAAGATCTTATATCTCTCTCATCTTTTTCTTCTTCTTCTTCAGAGAGAGAGAGAGAGAGAGAGAGAGAGAGAGAGAGAGAGAGAGAGAGAGAGAGAGAGAGAGAGAGAGAGAGAGAGAGAGAGAGAGAGAGAAAGAGAGAGAGAATCAATACTTGTTATTCTCTTGAAACGCATCTTTTCCACAGTGCTCCGTCCTGTAGGGACATCCTTCCTCATCTTCTCCTCCGAAACACTCCTGTCTCTTGTTGCAACGGAAAATGGGTTCAAAGTCAGCATAGTTGGGTACAGAGCAGTTGTACAGGTCATGGGTCACATTCCGTGGCTCTTCATTCCTTCACACACATAGTAGATGAATCATGGGTAGCTGTTCTACCTTAACAGTGAATGTTCCTTCACACACATAGTAGATGAATCATGGGCAGTTCTACCTTAACAGTGAATGTTCCTTCACACGCATAGTAGATGAATCATGGGCAGTTCTACATTAACAGTGAATGTTTCTTCACACACATAGTAGATGCATCATGGGCAGTTCTACATTAACAGTGAATGTTTCTTCACACACATAGTAGATGAATCATGGGTAGCTGTTCTACCTTAACAGTGAATGTTCCTTCACACACATAGTAGATGAATCATGGGTAGTTCTACCTTAACAGTGAATGTTCCTTCACACACATAGTAGATTAATCATGGGTAGTTCTACCTTAACAGTGAATGTTCCTTCACACACATTTTAGATGCATCATGGGTAGTTCTACCTTAACAGTGAATGTTCCTTCACACACATAGTAGATGAATCATGGGTAGTTCTACCTTAACAGTGAATGTTCCTTCACATACATTTTAGATGCATCATGGGTAGTTCTACCTTAACAGTGAATGTTCCGAAACAAACATTAAGGATGTAATTGTGACCTTGATTGAAGTTCAAGGTCACAGCCACCACAAAACCATTTCATTCGCAAAGAATGAGTCTCACTTATGAATACTGATATCACAAGAGAGCAAACTAAAACAAGTCGTGGCTACAAAGTGTATCCATCACCACACGGCATACATGACATCTTCAGATCACCTCGCTTTGAGTTCCAATGATACATAATTTTGTTAACACATTTTCCGTGGAACACGATCGAATGCTTTCATTCTCCCCCCCCCCTCCCAACCCCGTCATTTCATTTATCATGTACTAGCGTATTTTAACACTACCACTAAGAACCAACCTGGCTATGAGGGCATACATCATCTTAAAGCCTCTCTCGCTCTCACTGTAGTCACTGTGAAACCCGACGACCACTTTGGTAGGACCTTGAACGACGTGGAGGGATAAGGCGATGAGGTAGCCACACGCCTCCCACATCCTAAACATTGAGGAGTCACTCCCTGGTAGTTGTAGATGGTACCTGACCCAGTCAGTGCAGGCTAAACGACAACCTACAAAATAAAATTAATCGCTGTATAGCAATAGGCCTTATTCGGAAATGGGAGGTAACTTGTCTTTTTTTTTTTTTTTTTTAATTTTATTTTTAGTTACCTAGAGTTATCCGCGCTGACATCATCATGAGCAAGTCGCCTCAGAACACTATGAAAGCTATCCCGAGCTGCAAGCTTTTCTTTGCGAACTGAAAGTACTCAGCCCAACTTTTGAACTCATGACGTCAGAGAGGGTGGAAGTTAGTTATAAGCTTGACAGTGATCTTCCACGGAGGCCTGAACGTTTTGCACTACTGACGTCATGCTAAATGCATTAATCTTAAATGCTATAAGAGAAATTTTATATGTTAAAGCGCAGGATAGGATATGATAGGCAGATCTACCGCGTACACGCCAGAGTGAATTGTAAAGCGAAAGTACCGAGCCTCGCTCCCGTTCTTACGCGCAGATCTACCATGAATTCGCCAGAGCGGATCGGCAGTGTAGTCAATTGTACCTTACCATCATAGCGTTACGAGCGTTTAAAAATAAGGAACAGTCAGCAAACATTTAGCAAAGACGGTCTTAGTATTGAGTCTGCTGTCCATTTTCAATGTTTTCAAAATATTTAAACACGTTGGGGTAATATACTCTCTAGAATCTTTAAGGCTAGCCAAACGTAGCTGATCAGCTTGAAGCCTTGAAGCTGATTTAGTTAGAATATGTTCACGCCAGTATTAATATACGAATCTGCAACGGTCACAGCTCAGGAAAAGAGGGATCCATCATTATTTCTGCATTGGCGGGATTCCTATCCTATCCTATCTTATACCGTATCTCGGAGGTCGTAGGGCCACCACAGATGACCGTTTAACCAGCGCCTCCATCTTTCCCTGTCCTCAGTAACCCTCATGGCCTCGCTCAGTGTCAAACCAGTCCATTCTCGATTGTTGTACTCCCACCTCTTTTTCGGTCCCCTTCTTCTTCTACCTCCTTGCACTGTGCCTTGCAGGATGGTCTTTGCAAGGCCTGATGATCTGGTGACGTGGCCATACCATCGGAGTTTCCGTTTCTTCACCACTGTGAGCAGGTCTTCATGTTGTCCAATGGCTTTTGTGATGGTCTGTCGGACTTCGTCGTTGGTGATGTGCTGGGTATAGGAAATGCCCAGAAGTCTTCTGTAGCACCTCATCTCCATGCTTTGTATTTTTCGTTGTACATGTAGATCTAACATTATTGAGGTCATCAAAAGCTTGTATGACAAGGCTACCAGTGCAGTACTCCACAACAGCGCCATCAGAAAACTGGTTCAGAACAACAAAGGAAAGGAAAAAGAAATCACCAAAAATAAAGTATACCAACAAAATCCACGAAACTTCTCCACAATATAGTTGAAACAATAGCGGCAAACCTCACCAAATTTCTCCCCACGACTCTTGTTAATACAAATTCGTGAGCAACAAATAGCGACTATGCCACAAACATCACTCACGGTGTATGTAACAAACAGTGTTGGAAGCACTGCAAGCTGGGCTGGGCAAGCGTCGCCTTGTACATTTTGTCTGCCAGTGCAGTGGGCATATGGAGGATGTGGAAGCTAAAAATAGCCTGTAGCGTTGGCTGAGATGTACCGGCATAGTGGGAGAGCTAGTGTGATGGACCCTCACAGCAGATCTACAACGAAGAAGAATTGACGGGATTGCCTTCAGAATATTTCCGCCATGTTTCTTGTCAGTCCGACCTGCGAATCCCTGGTAGTTTCGAATAAGCTGAAACTTTCCATGTGAAATTAAAACATAATTCAACTCAAACGAACAAATGAAAACATGGCCTCAGCACAGTTTTTGGGAAACATACAGATACAGAAAGCATACTTTTTTTCTTCTGACGGAGATACTCAAAACACTGAACACTCCCGCACAAAACTGATCTTGACCTTTCGTTTGGGTTCGGAAGATTACAGACGTTTTATCTTTGAATTTGTAGCGTAATTTATGTTGAGAAATAAATAATTAACACAAAGTTGGGATACACAATCTTTGGAAAGACCATGCATTTAATTGTAGAAAGCAGTCAAATTATAAAAACCAAGTTTTCAAGCGGATCCTGTAATCTCTTAAATAATAAAAACGGCAGTTCCCAAACAATGGATTGTTTACGTAAATAAGCAAATTCTGCTAAATAATGCATTATATACGTAAATAAATCATTAAAACCATTTTTAAATAATACAGTATTTAAACCAAGCGGCTACATAATGCATTATATAAGTAAATAATTTCTTATTTAGCAACAATGCCATATTTACTTATATCATGATTTATTTCCCTAAACAATATATTGTTTAGGTAAATAGTAAGTTATTTACAGAGAAAATATATTATTTAGAGAAATCTTACATTGCAAAGAAATTATTAGTTAGAAAATATGTTTTTATATAAAGATTATATCCTGACAGAGGTAAAACAAAAACAAACACACACATTACAAAAATCGCAAATAAATATGTAACAAAGTGAATTCCATAGAAAAGTACGTGAGGCAAAAATAAATAAATAAATAAAAAGGGGCTTTGTGAAGCGTCACTTATTCTGTTATGACTGATTTGCAAGGGGTGTTCACAAGACTATACGTGGCGGTGCTGACCCGCTAGTGTTCTAGTTCTCTGTTTACATGATATGACTAGCCCTATACATACCTTTATCAGTATTTTCAATGTATTACAACTTACCGAACGAATCTTGGCATCTTGTCTTTTGTTCTTGAAGTGAAAAGTAGACAAGGTTGAGCACGGCCGACTGAGAATCGGAAACATCCAGTACGAAATCCCCATCGTAGACATTCGGGTAGGTTCCACCCGGCACATCGAAAAACGGGGAGGTCACGTACCCAGATGTCTGTGACAACTGCGTGTTAGGGAGCTCTTTGGTCAGCTTACCCTCCACAAGATAAAACGACATAGTGACGCTGTCTGAAACACGCACACACACACACACACACACACACACACACACACACACACACACACACACACACACACACACACACACAGAGATGAGGTCTGAAACATGCACACATGGTGATGACGTCTGAAACACACACACATGGTGATGACGTCTGAAACACGCACACGTGCTGCCGTTACACTGTGTAGAGACTTCGTGGTTTTACGCGCACGCAGGGTATCTCAGTCATCTGAAGCTTACGCCAAACACTACTGCCCGCGAACAACGAAAGAGGGGGTGGGGGGATATCTATCTATCTATCTATCTATCTATCTATCTATCTATCTATCTATCTATCTATCTATCTATCTATCTATCTATCTATCTATCTATCTATCTATCTATCTATCTATCTATCTATCTATCTATCTATCTATCTATCTATCTATCTATCTATCTATCTATCTATCTATCTATCTATCTATCTATCTATCTATCTATCTATCTATCTATCTATCTATCTATCTATCTATCTATCTATCTATCTATCTATCTATCTATCTATCTATCTATCTATCTATCTATCTATCTATCTATCTATCTATCTATCTATCTATCTATCTATCTATCTATCTATCTATCTATCTATCTATCTATCTATCTATCTATCTATCTATCTATCTATCTATCTATCTATCTATCTATCTATCTATCTATCTATCTATCTATCTATCTATCTATCTATCTATCTATCTATCTATCTATCTATCTATCTATCTATCTATAGGGGAGGGGAGCGCTAACTGTCCTAAATTCAACTGGGAAGCAAAAAGACTTGGCTGCCGAATGGAAATCATTCAAAGACCACGTGACTTTTACGTTCAAAGACCATTAAAAGCCAAAAGCGAAGAAAAAAAAAGTTCCTATCTGATGTGGGTTGGAGAAAAAGGAAGGAACATTTTCTCAAACATGGAATTTTACTGAGGATCAGCAGAAACTGTTGACAAGCTACTACGAACGATTTCAAGCCTATTGTCAACCAAAAACCAAACCCTGTCTTCGCCAGGTACAAATTTCATAGCAAGATGCAGGCATATGATGAATCCTGTGAACAGTTTGTGACAGAACTGAAATTGCTAGGGAAAAATTGTGTTGCACTCGATGTTGTTTTTATCTCTATCAGTAGTTGATTCAGCCCCGATGCTTGAAATCCTGATAGGTGTAACTCAGATTCGTTTATCCACGCAACCCGTTCAATCATCAACAAGGCAGGAGTCGTCGTATGAAGTTTTCCACTTTTATTCAGCATACATCAACAACTGCATACAATCGTTCTATCGATTTCACTTTCCAATTCTCGACTATGAACTTTCCACTTTTTACAACTTTCTTAACTCTAACACAACAGCTCTCTCTACTTTCAACTCTCTTTTGAAACAGTAGGGCACTATATATATATATATACTCTCTACACTCCAGAAAGGGCGAGAATACCCCCAACGTGACACACCACAACCATCCAGAACAAGCTTTGTCATCACTGTTGTCACGTCATACAACCTTATTTGGGATAGAAGCTTCTATAGTTACAACTAGAATTATCCATATGCTTCGATCGATAGTAAACAACCAACTCTCGAAAATTCTCAAATAATATCGACCAACTAAAATTACCAACGTTATACAAAGCTTCTTCTAATAACAACGTAAAATCAAATCAAAGATAAATACACTCTATCACTGCATGCTTTGCAAAATAAAACGATCTGATCTATCGTAACCTACCATCGCACGCGTCTCCAACGTAACAGATTGTGACTCTTGTGATAAAGAAGATGAAATAGTGAGCGACAGAATCGTGTTTGGCACGAAATAAGAGAAAGAGCGTAAGAAGCTCATTGATGTTGGAAATGATTTGACTCTAGACAAAGATATAGAAATTGCTAGAGTAGAAGAAATGGCAGTGGATCAGCTCAAAGAAATGAAATCGTCCGCTGAAGCTGCTGTAAATGCATTGTCACACAAAAACAAAAAGCATACAAACAAAAGTGCTAGTGCATCTAAGAATGATGCACACATGCAACACAGATCTACAGAACACAAGAAATGTGGTAGATGTGGGGGAAAAAAAACCAAACTAAAGAAGAGCAGTGGCCAGCAGTAGGTAAACAATGCGCAAAATGCAAAAACAAACAAATCACTTTGCAGAAAGAAAGTTCCAAACTGTGCACATTCAACACACTACCGGTTTTTGAGACTACAATTTGGAATCGTCTCAGCCAGCGAGATTTTTTGAAAGAGTCATGTCGCAGATGGTAGAAGACATTGAAGGTGCTGAAGCTGGAGCATGGATTATATTGTTGTGTGGGGCACAGATCGGAAAAAGCATGACGAGCGTCTGAAAAAAGTGATGACAAAAGAAACAGCATGTGGACTCAAATTCAACGAATCCACAGTTCCGCAAAGATGAGATTTCATACGTTGGACACATACTGTCAGGAAAAGGACTGAAAGCGGATCCAGAGAAGATCCGGGCAGTGCAGAACATGGACCAGCCAGAGAACAAGAAAGAATTCATGACGTTCCTAGGGTTCATATAATATCTAGGAAAATTCCTTCCGAATTTGGCAGATGAAGCAAACCCGTCCAGAAAGCTGACGGAAAAGGCAGCAGACTGGAAATGGACTCTGAAGGAAGAGAAGAGTTTCCAGAACCTGAAGAAATTAGCCACATAAGCTCCAGTACTGAAGTACTATGATCCTGCAAAACCTCTCGCACTATCGGTCGATGCATCATCAACAGGGCTAGGGTGCTGCTTGATGCAAGAAGGCCAACCAATAGCGTACGATTCACGTGCACTCACAAAGATGCAACAGAACTATGCGCAGATTGAAAAAGAAACATTGACAGTCGTTTTTAGATGCGAAAAGTTTCACACATACGTGTATGGCAGAACAGTAGAGGTAGAGACTGATCATAAGCCGTTGCAGTCCATGCATCTTCACCAAACCGCTACATCAAGCTCCAGTTCGTCTTCAAAGATTTATGCTGCAATTGCAGAAGTATGACCTGAAAGTAAAGTACAAGACAGGAAAGGAAATGTACGTGGCGGATACCCTGAGTAGATCCTATCTACCAGAGACCAAAGAACAACTGATCCCAGAGAAAGAGATCGCCATCAACCCAAGGTCAAGAATCTCAATTTCAGAAGAAAAATATGAAGAATTCAAGCGAGAAATAGAGAAACATGCAGAACTGAAGGAGCTGAAAGATGTTATTCTGAAAGGTTTTCCAGAGAAACATTCAGATGTTCCAAGTTCAGTTAGGGCCAATTGGACATTCAGAGATGAGCTTACATACACAGAATGGTCTGATATTCCGAGGTCTGAGGTTGGTTGTACCAAAATCGCTCCAAGTAGAAATGATTCAAGGAGTACATGAAATAACAACTAGGCATAGTCAAACGCAAGAACATGGCCAGAGATAATATGTTCTGGATAGGTATGTCCTCAAGATAGAAGAAGCAGAACAAGCATGCAGTGTCTGTGCAGAAAATGCTAGAGTGAATCCCAAAGAACCGATGATTTTTGATGGAGATACCAGAGAGACCGTGGGCAACAGTAGCAGCAGATTTGTTCCAGCTGAACAAGACACATTATTTGCTGATGGTAGATTATTATTCCAAGTGGCCAGGAGTCATCACCATGAACAAGATGAGAAGCAAAGCTGTAATCGACCACATGAAGAGTCTGATAGCGAGGTATGGAATACCTGATGAGTTGATTACAGACGATGGTCCGCGATTCGGAAGGAGTTTTCAGAGTTCATGAAGGACTATGAAATCAAACATACAACAAGAAGTCCTTATCATCCGCAGGCAAATGGCCAGGCAGAAAGAAGGTACAGTCAAACATCTAACAAAAGCCAAAGATCCATTCAAAGCACTACTCGACTACCGAAACACACCGCTAGACACAGGCAAATCGCCCGCAGAAATGATTTTAGGCAGAAAACTAAAATCAACGCTCCCAGCAAGAGAACATTTGAGACCAGGAAACAAAGCCAGAAAAAGAACAACAAAGCTATGACTGAAAGACAGAAAATACAGAAGAAATTCTTTGACAATAAAACCAGTGCCACTTTGACGAAATTCAAAGCTGGAGATTCAGTCATGATGAAATTTGGGAACAAATGGAAAAGTGAAAAAGTTGTAAATACTCTTCTTCTTCTTCTTCCTCTTCATAGTACTGTGGATACCCCGTTTTCGAGGAACTGACTCCACAACTTTGGTGTGCACAGCGAAGGGTGTTCACAGATTTAAAATCAGGCATATGTACTATTTGAGGATGAGGCAGTGAGGTAGTCTGACTGGGTTAAAATTGTGTTAAGACATATGTACACGTAGTCGTAGGAGGTGTTCATTACAAGATGTTTATGCTCCAGTCTGTCAGCGATGCTCTGAAAGATGCGACAGACGGGGCTGATGCTGATTCAGCGCTCAGAGAGTTCCATAGCCTTGTAGCTGATGGGAAGAAGGAGTGCTTGTACACATCTGTTCTAGTGTGGGGGACAAGGAGTTTCATGTTGTGACCCCTAGTGCTCCTGTGGGCTCCACGCATCACCAAGATCTTACATTGTGAAAGATGAACAGAATGTACAGTATAGAATAAACTGCAGAATGCTAAGACCAACTAGGGTAGCCTCTAGAGAAAGTGATTCTGACAGGTCAATCACAAACACAACACATACACAACACAGTGCAAAAGATCAGACCCAGAATGCGACCAATCAAACTCTACAGACAACAGAAAAGAGAAATGTAGTCAATGAACAGATTCCAACACAGTCAGACAAAAGCAAAGTTGCAGTAAAAAAAATGACAATGTTGTTAAAACCAGATCAGGTAGAATCGCCCTGCTCTGAATCCTGCTTGTTCTTCAGCTATGATTTGTTCAGTTTGGGGTTTCAACCCGTTTAGTATTATTTTCATGAGGACCTTGCTGGGATGGCTGATGAGGCTGATGGTGCGGTGATTTTCAATAAAAAATTATTATCATTATTATTACTATTACTATTATACACAAGAGGCATTAATACTTACTTGGACAGTAAAAGGCGAATATGTAGTCTGTCACAGCTCTGATTGCACTTTCTGCATTCAGTTCAAAAAGGTTGTAGCCTACTGGCTTGCTGACAATACCTTCCAACTCTTGGGTGCTGCTGAGCGTCCTGATACCAATGGCGACGATGCGGATGCCATGAGCGCGGGCCTCTTCAGCTTCTGGTATTGATTCACCAAGGTTCGAACTGCCGGCGGTCACGATGCCCAAGTTGGGAACACCGGGACGGTCGCCGTTGCCTGGCGTGTACATCTCCGTTCTCATGATGTAGAGAGCGTCAACGGTGTTGGTGCCGGTGGGATCATCAATCTGGTCGATGGCGTCCAAGACCTGGGTCTTGGTTAAGTAAGTGTTGAGGTGGAATGCTACGCTGACCATTGGGGATCTATAAAATCTATAAAGGATGACTCCAACACGACATTTACCATTATCGATGTCAAGCTGGGAGACGAAATGCTTGACAAAGTCCAACATAAGACGACGAGTGTAATAGTACACATCCAGCAGGAAGACCACGTCAATTTCCATAGAACCTGAAATAGAACAAAAAACGTCACTAACATCTGTTTGCCTTGTGGAACTTTTCATTTGCAACGTCATGAATTTACTTTAGTTAGGTGAGTTTGGGAAAATGCAGTCTGACATGATGATATAATTCATACTCTGTTCTATCAATCTACTATACTATGTTCTTCGCTAGACCAGTCACCTACCTTTTTTCTTGAAAACTTTTCCGGGACAACACTCCTCATTTGTATGAGGTCTGTTGGACAAGCTTGGGTATATTAGACGCTTTCTGCCAAATGGTTCCTGGGGCTTCTTATGATAGTATTATTTAGCAATGTAGGCATTTTATATGTATGCGTTTTGTTGATATTTTATAATGATGTTTGGATTCTATTTTGTTTGTGTAAACGGGGTTTCGATAAATTAGAGTATAGCCTCAGCGTTCCCTGCGTGGGATGCCTTTATTATAAAGTGACTGGCTGGTGGAGTGCCTTCAGTGTTACCACTAGGGTTGTTTCAACAGATCTTTTATATGGATCAGGGGTGAGTCCTCTTTCAGCCAGGTCTTGATTTGTGGTCCTGATTCGGTTCTTTGCAGTCCGCTGGACCCTGTAAGCAATGAATAACTAACTAAATTTTTGGGAAGAGTGTTGACAAGCGACTGGGTTCATAGTGTAGGCCTCTCCCAACTGTGCCAGACATTATTACCAGATAATGGTGAGGGCGTCAATCATCAACCCTCCTCCTGCCTGATGCAATTCTGCGGGTATGTTGTCCACTCCCACTGACTTCCCCTTATTCAGCAATTGCCTTGTTGCCTCAAATTCTTTTTTTTTTTAAATTGGGGGTGGGTGGGTGGGATTTCATCTTTTTCTCTATTCTGGGGACATGCCAGAACTGATTGGTCTCCGTTTGGTGCAAGGTTGTAAAGGTCAGAGCAGTACTCTGTCCATCTATCCAAGACTTCTTGTTCTTCAGATTTGCTTTGGCTTGCGGGGACCTTCGGCTGTTAAACACTTCAACCGCTTCACATTCTGGCAGGTCTTCTTGCTCTTGTTCTTGTTTAGACTGTTCTATATTTCCTTGCATTGATTTTCTATCCAGTTCTCATTTGCTGTGCGCATGCCTTTTGGATGTCACTGAGGGTATCACTGTTGATTTTTCAATAGGCATCAGCTCCTGTGAGGTGTTCTTTGTCCTTTTCATCTCTGCGTTTGTCACACAGGTCCAAAGGTTCAGGTGTGATTCACGATTTTTTTCTTTGGGCGGTACTTGCCAAGTAATTCAGTGGCGGCGTCTGTCTCTGCTGAGTTGAAGGTGTTGGTCATGGTGTTGACATCTATATCACCAGCTCCAAAACTGATCCCAGAGGTGTAAATTTCCCTCCGAATGTAACTTGGAATATTTCTGCCACCTCCTGGTCTTGCAGTTTATCCAGGTCGAACTTCAGCCTGTTGCACTTTGCTTTGTTTACTCTCTTCAAGTGGAGCCGGAAAGACATCATCACAAGACCGTGGTCACTTCCGAAGTATGCTCATGGAATAAATGTGTGTCTTGCGAATGTTGACGCTTGATCTGACCATGGTGTAGTCGATCTGGTTGTGATGCTCCCCGTTGGGACTGTGAAAGGTCCATCGTCTGGATTTTTCTTGTGGGGACCAAGTGTGTTTGCCAGTATCAGATAATATCTGGCAAACTCCAAGAGTCTCAGACCTCTGTCATTTGTCTCATTGTTGCAATGAGGTTCACATATGTCTCCCCAGCTGCGGTACGCATCTTGGCCAACTTTGGCATTCCAGTCACCTTGCACTATGACTATGTCCTTCCTCGGCACTTGGTCAAGGGCAGCCTGCAGATGCTCATAAAATCTTCTACTTCCCTGTCGTCATAGTCTGATGTTGATCGAAGGCCTGGATGATGATGATGTCGAAAGGGGCAGTTCTCAGACGGATGGTAAAGAGTCTACTAGAGATTGGGCGGCAACCCATAACAGTGGCCAGAATTGTATTTGTGGACCAAGAATCCAACGCCTTGTTCATGTCGGTCATCCCTTCCGCTCAAATAAAGCTTGTGGCCTTTGTCGGTAGTTGTTTCATCTAGGCTTTCCTAGCGCAGCTCGATGATACCTACAATGTGACTGTGCCTTCATGATCTGCAAAACGAATTACTAAGTCCTTGCGGACCTTGGTATTTTAAAACAATAATTCGAAGTCGGATGTTTGTATTGTTTGTTGATGTTTTTAAACTGTATACTTACGAACCAGGCTTTGGTAACACAAGTTGTGTTTGAATATCAGTCATGTCTTGCACATGTTGGTGTGCTTGTCAGCCACTTCCAGACTAGATACTCTGGTTAAACAACGTCTGCACAAGTATTTCTGGCCGTGATGTTTTGTAGGATGCCCTAATTGTCTTTCGTATCAAAGTGTAATGAATGCTAGGGTGTTGTGGGCCTGTAATTAATAATAGAGCCACGTGATAGTGTAGGTCTGAAAAGGAAGGAACTTTAGGCAAGATTCTCACAGGTTTCAGTTCTAAAGGTTCCAAGAGTTCAGAGTCACAAGAATATATATTAATTGTTTTAGGAGCGTTCTGTGATTCGAATTTGTCAATGGTATCGAGGGTAACAAGAAAGTCCATGTCTTTAACATTTATTTTTGATACGTGTTCTTTATACAACGACATTCTTTTCGGATGTGCTTTTGAATATACAGAATATAATTTATCCAACACGCATCACACGAAACACTTGTCCGAGTTCTTAATATTTAATACAGCTTTCTGATCTAAAATGTCTTTGGTGAGAGGGAGGTACGATTTTTATGTAATAGGATTACATTTAGTGACACTGAGTTCTAGTGATTTTAATTCTCAATCTGTCCATACAGATTCTTTAAGGCTTAGGGTTACGTTAAGGGTTTGGGTTAGGGATTGGGTTAGCTTGAAAAAATGGACAAATTTGTAAAAAATGTCAAAGTAACGTATGTAGAGTTTCATGAAAGTCATCACAACGGCGTTTCTACACGGTTGTGTGTGTGTACTTGTTTACACGGCCTTATTTGGACAAACTAGTGAACAGCTACATACCTTGTTTTGACAGCCCTCGTTATTTTTGACGTCAAACCAATGATCCGTGAGGGTTAGGGCTGTGTCAGGGTAAGAATTAGGGTTTTGGTTAGGGTTAGAGCTAGGGTTAGGGTTAGCTTAAAAAATTGGACAAATTGGTAAAAATGTCAAAGTAACATATGTAGAATTTCATGAAAGTCATCACAACGGCGTTTCTACACGGTTGCGTGTGTGTGTGTGTGCGGGTGTCTGTCTGTCTGTCTGTCTGTCTGTGCATCTTACCCTGGGTATAGATGGTGAGGCTGACGGGTGATGTCACGATGGCTGACGCATTGGCCAGAAGCTCGCTGTCGAATTCGTGAACCACACCCGTGTAGTCCTCGACCAAGCGAATGGTGAAATACGATGTGTCTCTGGCTTTGTAGATAGGGTCAATGGACAGGTTGAGATAGGACCTGGGATTTACATTTTCCTCAGGAACTTTGACATACCACTTGCACTGTGACATTGAATCAATAACAACATCCAAGGTGTAGTGCATTTTAAGCTTAGTGTCGATGATTGGTTTGTCATCTTCGCAGAGAGATGACCTCATGACGAAGCTGCCACTTTTTATTTCGCACAAAAAGTCTTTCCAGCACGAAATTTGTATAGATGTGTTAAGCTCTTCACAACGTGAAGTTGATGACTCAAGTGTTGACTCCTGCAGTAGTGAGTTAACTGTTGACATCTCCAATGATGACGTAACTGTTGACGTCTCCAGTGATGACGTCGCTGTTGACGACCCCAGTGGTGATGTTACATCCGAGAAATTTTCAGACATTGGGAATCTGTCGTCAATGACTGCAGTTTTTGTTCCAAACAAGGTCAAGAGTAAGGTCAACATAGTCACCGTTTTGACGTTCAGCAACTTAGACATAGTAACTGATCAATTCAAAACGAAGAAAGAGAAAATCAGCATTGTATTCTGTTAAAGTATTCGGGTACGTTGAAATCAAAGTGGATAGAATTTCATAAAATGAGGTTTATTTTAAAGCAAACATCATGATAATACATACAATATATAAAAAAAAGTATATCACGCCGTGCTACCTTTAAAGTTGAAGCATAATTTGTGAATTGAAGGGTGGAAAACTCGAGATAAAAGTAGTTTTACAGTAAACAGCTGCACAGATGGAAAGAGAATGAAGATTTAAGCATGACAGCCACCAGAAAGGTAGAAGTATGCCTTGTAAGGAAATTGCGAACATTTTTGTGATCGAAAATTAAATATCAGTGAGACAATAAAACTTTGTAAGACTAAAACGATTGCAAGTTTGATTCCCATCAGTATCAGCGAACTGCGCTGGAAAGGTCTAGGTGAAACAACGACCGACAAAAGCAACAAGCTTTATTTTAGAGGGAGAGATGACTGGCACGAACAAGGCATTGGATTCTCGGTCACAAAGACATTCTAGCCACTGTCATGGGTTGCCGCCCAGTCTCCAGTAGACCCATTACCATCCGTCTGAGAGCACCCCTTTTCAAAATCACCATCATCCAGGCCTATGCCCCAACACCAGACTATGATGACAGCGAAGTCTAGGATTTCTATGAACATCTGCAGGCTGTCCTTGGCCAAGTGCCGAGGAAGGATATAGTCATAGAGCAAGGCGACTGGAATGCCAAGGTTGGCCAAGATGCGTACCACAACTGGGGAGACACAAGTGGACCCCACTTCAACGAGACAAATGACCGAGGTCTGAGGCTCTTTGAGTTTGCCAGATACAACAATTTGTTACTGGCAAACACGCTTGGTCCCCACAAAAAATCCAGACGATGGACCTTGCACAATCCCAGCGGGGAGCATCACGACCAGATTGACTACACCATGATCAAGAAACGCTTCAGATCAAGCATCAACATTGGCAGGACACGCACTTTTCCAGGAAAACACAACGTGAGTGACCCGATCTCGTGATGATATCTTTGCAGTTCCACTTGAAGAGAGTTAACACAGCAAAGTGCACCAGGCTATTGTTCGACCTGGACAAACTGCAAGACCCGGAGTTGGCAGAAATATTCCAAGCCATAATTGGAGGGACATTTGCACCACTGAACATTTTGGGAGCGGGTGAAGTAGATGCCAATATCATGACCACCACCTTGAACTCAGCTATGACAGGTGCCGCCAATGAGATCCTTGGCAAGCACTGCTCAAAAAAGAAGCCGTGGATCACACCTGAACTTTGGACCTGTGTGACAAACAAAGAGAAATGAAAAAGAAAAAGAACACCTCACAGGGAGCTGATGCCTACCGAAAAATCAACAGTGACATCCCAAAAGAGAACAGTCTGATCAAGAATAACACCAAGAAGGCCTATCAGACTGTGAAGCGGCTAACAAGTGTTAAATAGCCCAAGGCCTCCACGATCCAAAGCAAGTCTAGCATATGCCTTACAGAAAGACCAGAAGTGTTGGATAGATGGACAGAGTACTGCTCTGACCTTTACAAACACACACTGAACGGAGACTCATCAGTTCTGGGATGTCCCCAGAACAAAAAAAGAAGAAATCCTCCCGATTCTCCGAGAAGAAGTTGAGGCAGCAGTGCAATCGCTGAAGAATTTTTTTTATCCACTTCTTGCATGCTGATAGCCTATCATGACGTTAGAATATATAGGCATGCTTTGCTTAATAACGTCATGAAATATTTAGAGATCCTGAAACGCCGTCCAACTAGGACAGTCTACTAGCGCCAAAACCGAGAGTTACCATTATCACGAGACAATTGAAATTAACACGTGTTCTGTGTAATTTACAGAGATACCGGTAATCCACAGTGTTAATTAATAATTAGCAGTATTTGCCACGCCTTCCTAGTGCCAAAACCTGATAATTACAAATATCATGAGATAATTACAAATATCATAGGAAAATTACAATTATCAAGGATAATTACAATTATCATTGACAAATTACAAATATATTCACATGATCATGTTTAATTTTCAGTTTTGGCTTTAGCAATCTGTCTGGAAATGCGCCAAAACCAAAAATTGTAATTTTCACTTGATAATTACAATTTGTACGTGTTCATTGTAAATATGTCAGCAGGCCAACAAAGTCATGATTCTACTCTCTTGTGGCCATATGCATATGACCCGTTGTTTTAGGTCTATGTTTTTAATTGTATGTATACAATTTCTTGTATACATAGTAGTAATAGTAGCAAACTAACCTTCGCCATGTTGGAAACATCGCACCACACAAAATCAAGGGAAGTTAATCCCATTTTCTTGCTTTTGTCAAAGGAACCAACTGTAGGCTGCGTCGACTTTTTGCACTGGATCCATTTTCAGCGGTGGCAGCATGTCAGCGATAACGTCATAAATCGAGGAATCTACGCCCATTGCATTTGTCTGAGCGGAGAATTTAGATCTGAAAGTCAGCGATTGTTCACGTCTGCTTCACATAGGCCTATACAATCATGAACTTCGATTTTATATTGTCGTAATCGCGAGATTTCGTGTTGAAATTTTTCACAAGAGGCTAGTTTGAACCTAGCACTAAGGCTGCTCGCCTTAAACATTCATCCTTCTTTGGCCTTGTAACTTACCGTCGATGCCTAGCAGACGACAAGAGTTAGGATTGTTCTAAGTATATGTAGGGAGAATCTTCACTAGGTATGCCGGGGCATAAGCCAGCTGACCTATATCCGTCAACCCCCGCGCCGGCGATAAGAATCTTGGTATACGCGCGCTTTAGCTGACCACAGCGTTAAGATATGTACCTCAGTCTTTGTTAAAACCTCACTCGAGAAGCACACGCTGAAAGATCTCTCTCAGAAGACTACGCAGGTGACGGGTGAAATTAATTCATCGCAGTATAGCCATAGCCTGACATTGTCAAAAAGGTAAATGATCGATCTTTTGTTTCACCGCGATTTATTGATATTATTATTGGAGTATGCTTGTGAAGTTTTGCCATGTTTTATAAATGTGAATGTTAGTAAAACTTTGCTTGACCATGTGGCTGACCCACGCGACCGGTTTTTCCACACCACGAGGTAGCCCCCACTGACCAACAGTTGTTTATCCTATTTGTATTATTGCAGACCAGTGACTGCACCGGAGAATGTGTATATTATTAATTACTTCTTTCTGTGTTTATTTTAGCCATGATGTATATATATGTATGTATATATATATATATATATATATATATATATATATATATATATATATATATATATATATATATATATATATATATATATATATATATATATATATATATATCAAGTATGTTGGAGATTCCAGTGGACCACGCACCTAGAAGATTGTTCATCTCTTATCTGTATAAGTGGAGATGATCTCGCTGAGGGCTGTTTCTGCCAACAATGAGACACTCTGCACACCCGTTGTAAACAAGGCGTTGCAGAAACTCGTCTTATGTTTTGCAGATGAGCAGGCTTGGTCAGCGGCAGGAGAAAGACCCCACAGAGAGTCATCCAAGACACGCGGCCTGCAAAACCGAGCAGAGAGCACTGAGCTCCAATAGCTCAGTAGTCAACAAACAAGACGAGGAGACAACAGCAACGCACCTTGAAGCTTAAGCTAAGTCCAAAGAACACGTGCACGAACACTGATCTATAGGGACTGTGCGGTAGACCACTCTTCCTGAAAATGAACATTAGGCAAAACCAGAACAAAGCCCAAGGATGATTCAGTAGCAAGTATCGAGAACAGTAGCAGAATAGATCCATCAAAGATCTACCCATTCTCTAAACCACTCGAAGTGAATGTTGGACTGTTAAGTTAATCCTAGTTATGTTACGTTTTGGACATTTAAGTTAATGTAGAGATTAGAATTAGATATAGAGTAGAGGAAATAAATGTGTGATATTTACTGTTAACAAGTGGCTGAACTACCTATGTTTTATAGCTGTTCGACAGCTAGTGTGTCAGTGAATCTTTTACATGTTTCTCCCTATCTCTGTAACCCCATCCTCACACAGACTGGGCCAAGCATATAAATGTATTAAGATTTGGCGATCTAACTAGCCGATCCCCGCAGACGAAAGGCGATGGGTAATAGCGTTCCATTGTGCAGAGCCCAGCAACAATAGAACCCAACGTCACAACATTTACCAAGAAACTGATAAATACCTCCCAAAAGAAAGTTTTGTGCAATAATTTGACACGTTCAAAAAGGCTTCACTGTAAATTCTGTAGATCTAGACACGATGATAAAATCCTTTGGATCCTATCCCATCCTATCCTATCCCGTAACTCTGAGGTCGTTGGGGCACCACAGATGATCGTTTAAAAAGCGTACGCCATCTTTCTCTGTCATCAGAAATCCTGATGGCTTCGCTCAATGTCAAGCCAGCCCATTCTCGAATGTTGTCCTCCCATCTCTTTTTCGGTCTCCCTCTTCTTCTACCTCCTTGCACTGTGCCTTGCAGGATGGTCTTTGCAAGGCCAGGTGCTCTGGTGACGTGGCCATACCATCGGAGTTTCCTTTTCTTCACCACTGTGAGTAGGTCATCGTGTTGTCCAATGGTTTGTGCGATGGTCTGTCAGACTTCGTCGTTGGTGATGTGCTGGGTATAGGAAATACCCGGAAGTCTTCTGTATAATAATAATAATAATAATAATAATAATAATAATAATAATAATAATAATAATAATAATAATAATGATAATAATAATAATTTAATTTGTAAAGCGCACCTATCAGACAGCATTTTTGCTCAAAGCTCATAAAACATTGAGACACACAATGCACAACATAATAACAGTAATAACACATAATAACACATAATAATAACACATAATAACAGTAATAACACATAATAACACATAATAATAACACATAATAACAGTAATAACACATAATAATAACACATAATATGTAATAACATATAATAACAGTAATGACACATAATAATAACAACACATAATAACAGTAATGACACATAATAATAACATATAATAACAGTAATGACACATAATAATAACAACACATAATAACAGTAATAACACATAATAATAATAACACATAATAACAGTAATGACACATAATAATAACAACACAAAATAACAGTAATGACACATAATAATAACAACATATAATAACAGTAATGACACATAATAATAACATATAATAACAGTAATGACACATAATAATAACAACACAAAATAACAGTAATGACACATAATAATAACAACACATAATAACAGTAATAACACATAATAATAATAACACATAATAACAGTAAAAACACATAATAATAACAACACATAATAACAGTAATAACACATAATAATAACAACACATAATAACAGTAATAACGCCGTGCCAACGCCGTGTTCTAGGTCCACAAGAACATTCTAGCCACTGTCATGGGTTGCCGCCCAGACTTCAGTAGACTCATTACCATCCGTCTGAGAGCAGCCCCTTTCAACATCACCATCATCCAGGCCTATGCCCCAACATCAGACTATGATGACAGCGAAGTGGAGGATTTCTATGAAAATCTACAGGCTGTCCTTGACCAAGTGCCGAAGAAGGACATAGTCATAGTGGAAGACGACTGGAATGCCAAGGTTGGCCAAGATGCGCACCCCAACTGGGGAGACACATGTGGACCCCACTGTAACTACGAGACAAATGACAGGGGTCTGAGGCTATTAGAGTTTGCCAGATACAAGTTCTGATACTGGCAAACACGCTTGGTGTCCCAAAAAAATCCAGACGATGGACATGGCGCAGTCCCGGCGGGGAGCATCTCAACCAGATCGACTACATCGTGGTCAAGAAACGCTTCAGACCAAGCATCAACATTGGCAGGACATGCACTTTTCCGGGAGCAGACATCGGAAGCGACCACGATTCTGGTGATGATGTCTTTCCGGCTCCACTTGAAGAGAGAAAACACAGCAAAGTGCACTAGACTGATTTTGGACCTGGACAAACTGCAAAACCCGGAAGTGGCAAAAATATTTCAGGCCACAATTGGAGGGAAATTTGCCCCACTGCTCATTATGGGAGCTGGTGAAGTAGACGTCAACGCAATGACCACCACCTTCAACTCAGCTGTGACAGATAAGATCCTTGGCAAGCGCCGGCCAAAGAAGAAGCCGTGGGTCACACCTAAACGTTGGGGATCTGTTTAATAAACGAAGAGAAATGAAAAAGAAAAAAAAGAACACCTCACAGGCAGGTGATGCATACCGAAAAATCAACATCCGACATCCCGGCAACCCCACGGGGGTTGTGCTTGTTAGTGAGTGCGCGTTGTCAAGGGGGAATGTAGTGTATATGCAATCGTGCGCACTGTGTTTGTAGAGAGTAAACAATAACATGGAACACATATCATCAGACTCAAATATAATACAAAATAGATAAAATAAAATAAAATAAAATAAAATAATACTTTTAACAAATAAAATAAATAAAATATACCATAAAATATAATATAAAATAAAATGTGATCAAATGCAATCAAATAAAATTAAACAAAAATAAAATAAAATAAAATAAAAATGACAAAAGATTACAAATGAAATTTAAGTTACAAAAATAATGAAATAGAATAAAAATTAAATAAAAATGTATTATATATAAAATAAAATATAAAATAAAGAAAATTAAATAAAATTCAACAATAGATTTACAACCAAAAAAAAAAAAAAAAAAACAACTTTACAACAGCATACTAAATATTTTTTCTGACTGAATATCAACTGTGACCTGATAAGACAAAATCACTCTTAATTCGGGAATTGCGCAGTTGACACAGAGGCCAATTAAAAAAAAAAAGGGGGGGGGGTAAGAGAGGGGGGGGAGGGTGATAAATATATCCTCTTACTGACATAACATCTTGACCTTGTATGGAACGAGAACGAACAATATTTGTTGCATTTTGTCACGGTACTGTTCGATTCTTTGATGTACAGGGTGTTCCAAAAGTCTTGGGCACATTTTGACATTGAATATTTCCGAAACTATTAAGGATATAAAAACGCATCTGGTAAATTCAGAAAGCTTATAATCTCAATTGTTACATGGAATGTTCAAAGATGTTCAATGTGAGCACCATTGGTCACACAACACACATCAAGCCGATAGTCAATTTCTTGCCAAACGCGTCCCAGCATTTTCTGGTTGAGTGAAAGCCATTAATGGGTCTGAAAAGAAATTTAAAAAAATCAACAGCTTTACAAAAAAATTAATGTAATTAGCTTTAAAATGGCACAGCTTTAATCTTACTACCATTCATAGTAATTGAGATATGGGGACTTCAAATGTGCCCAAGACTTTTGGAACACCCTGTATGTTGGTCAGTCGTTAATTCAGACTATGACCAAGGAACTGCAGAGGAGGCAACTGATTGCTCAGTAACTGGGCTAGAGGTTGATTACATTGATGAATGCCCAGGGCTACATTCTCACACCCCCAACCAAGCAAAGGGCAACCAGTAAAAACAGTGCAATGGTGCCCCCTAATTTGAAAGTCGTAGCCCTTTAACTCTTTCCCTGCCAATCGACGATATATCGTCGATCTGAGCCGCCATGTTTGTGCCAATCGACGATATATCGTCGATTTCAGTATTCCGTTTCGTTCCGTTTTTTTGCGCAGTCCAATCCAAGTTTTATTTTAACCAAAGAGAGATAACTCTTCCTACTTTCGTTCCCGATCGACACGCGCGTGAAAGAAAAAGTAAGTAGCTGTGAAACGAAATCCTACGTCCTGGGAAACCATCGAGCATTGAAAAATTACACTTACATAAATGTAAACTGCATTTTACCCTTAGGAGATATCCTTTTTAGGAGATATACCTATCTTTAAAATAATTTGGTCGAAAAGGTAGCTTCGTGTGATTTTGATAAAACAAGTCACGAGCGGCAAGTATGCGCGCAGAGTCTTGTTCAATGTTATACGAAAGTTTACCTGCAGCGTGGCATAGAAATAGAACAAAACGTTTTTGTCTGGAATCATTTCCTCTTATATCGAAGTACTAATTAGTAGACAATGGCATTGTTTTGTAATAACAGAGTCCGCACGAGTCACAACAGAGTACCCGCATTTGGCACTTAGGCAGTACTTTATGCAAGGACGGTATCGTGGGGAAATTGCCGCCATTAAATGCTTTGGTTGTTTCTTTTTTTCAGAGAGAGAGAGAGAGAGAGAGAGAGAGAGAGAGAGAGAGAGAGAGAGAGAGAGAGAGAGAGAGAAAGAGAGAGAGAGAGAGGAGGAGGAAATAATTCTTTATTTAACGAAGGTAGTAGAATTACCAGTGGTCTGCTCATGTACATCTGGCCCTCGCCCTAAAGAGGGACTAGTCTAATGAAACTACTAAACAGCGTTAAAACGATTACACGTTACAGATAAACTTCAGTAAGAACACATGTATGTACATGACATGCATTGCAAGTAATGGGAGGTGGAGTTGCACATCAATTTTAATTTCAATCTTTAGATCAATTGGTTTTCAAGCAACAAAACTTAGAAGACATTATGCATATTAACTAGCACATGCATTATTTCCCAAAGTTAATGAAAAAAAAAACAATATACATTGCATAAAATCACCCGTAGTAAACAATATAAATGAGCTTGTATGGAAAAAATAAAATTCTTCTTCTTTTCTTACATGTGCAATGAAAGCAACATTTCTTTTGATTTCATAAGATGGGAAGCATATTTGCTCTTAAAAGTATTCATGTTGATAGTTTGTATCCGAAAGTTTAGGAGAGAGTTCCAGAGACTGCTACCTGAATAATTTAAAGTAGATCAATCCCGGGAAGAGAAGTGTTCAATCTCATACCCCCGTTGGGTTGCCGGGGGTTTCAGTACAAATAGTCTCCCCACTTGCTGGAAATGTAGTGCTTTAAATTCCCACTGTCACTGTCTTTCTCATTCCTGCTCTGTTCTATCAATCTGCTATACTATCTTCTTCTTCGCTAGACCAGTAATTTCCTTTTCTCTTGAAAACTCTTCCGGGACAAGACTCCTTATTTATGTAATGAGGTCTGTTGGATCAGCTTGGGAATATTGGACACTTTCTGCCAGGCGGTCACTAGGGCTTCCTATGATGTTATTATTTAGCAATGTAGGCATTTTATATGTATGTGTTTTGTTAATAATTTATAATGATGTTTGTATTCTATTTTGTTTTTGTAAACGGGGGTTCGATAAATTAGAGTACAGCCTCAGCGTCCCCTGCGTGGGATGTCTTTATTGTAAAGTGACTGGCTGGTGGAGAGCTTTCAGTTTTACCACTAGGGTTGTTTCAGCCGATCTTTTATGCGGATCAGGGGTTGTCCGGTCCTGATTTGGCTCGGAAGAGTCCGCTGGACCTAAAGCAATAATCATGTAATGTAATGTAATGTTCAATCTCATGACTTGGCCTGAAGTTATCAAAGTGAATTTTGAGCATATAGTTTCTGGTGCATATCCAGTGATAATTTTGTGCACAGACGAACCCTTATTATAGGCCATCCTTGCTTTTAGAGGGAGAACCCTTAAGTTTATGTAGTCTAACTCACAAAGGGTTGCTTTCTTTAATAGGAATACTTTAAGAGTACGTTTGTGTACTCTAATAAATGGTTTAATTGTATTATCACTGGCTGAGTCACATAACGTAGATGCGTAATCCATGGCTGCCTGAATATTTGCATTGAAGAATAACTTCCTTCATCAAAATTTAGGAAGTGCTTGATTCCAGTTAGAAGATATAATAATAATAATAATAATAATAATAATAATAATAATAATAATAATAATAATAATAATAATAATAATAATAATAATAATAATAATAATAATATTAACGGATTTTTATATAGCGGGTACTCCAGCCTACGACCAGACTCAACGCGCTTTACATAGATACATTTTCTTGGACATTGCTTTGGAAAGTTTATTTTTTTTAATGTGATTTGACCAAGACTGGTTGCTATCAATGTCGATGCACCAACACTTTATGATGGCTGACTTTTTTTTTAAATAATGTGATTACTAACCGTTAAAATTCCGAATTGTTGAGGTTATTTTCTGTCGTTTTTGTCTAGTTGTTATTATCATGCATTTGTTTTCTTGGACGGTTACTGGGCATATCGTTTAGCTCAGTCCATTCGGTCAACTGGTTTCAACTTTCCGCCTGTGCATTGGCGAATGTGCAGCATTCCGACTATCTTCAACGGCAATATCAAGAACTAGGCCTACATTCACACTATCACAGAACAGTAGGGACCATTCATGGATTCAGATACAAACATTATTTGAATTACTACATCAGGTATTGTTCTTTTATAGCGCATAGTGATTTTCCATCTCAAGACCTACGTGCTCAAGGCTCTGGCCCGAGATCAGGCGTTGGTCTGTGGGTGCACAGACGGCTTTTGTGGCCGATTCACGCCGTGCATGTTCTCTGGCAGTGTGGACAGGGAGTAGATCGCTGAAACCAGCAGTCCTGGCCTGCCTCCAGTAGCATCCAGTAGCACAGCTGCTTCCTTCCTCCCTTTTGGATTAACAAGGCGACAGAGCCCCTGCGAGCAACACACACATAAAAAACTATGGTCAAGCCACAACCAGACAGCCGTTCATTATTTATTTATACCACAAAAAGGGAATGATGATGATGATGATGTCCACTTGTATGGCGCACATATCCATGCTGGCAGCATGCTCAGGGCGCAGGGGGTTGGGGGAAAAAGGGTGAAAAAAAAAAACCAAAAAAAACAAAAAAAAAACTTCTCTATGTATACACTTAAAAATAGTCAAAAAAGATACGTCTTTAGACGCCTCTTGAAAGAGTCCAGTGTCTCTACGACTCTCAAGTCCTGGGGGAGAGTGTTCCACAATGCTGGGCCACAGTGGGAGAAGGAGCGGTGACCCAAACGCCTCTTCCTGTGACCATCCACACTTGGAACGGACAACATAAACTGGGAAGAGGAGCGAAGGCGCCTTGAGGGTTTGTGGGTAGGGACAATGTCTCTCAAGTACCGGGGAGAGGTGGGGTCATGGACACACTTGTAGCACAAGGAGAGGACTTTGTGGTCAATGCATGGGATTCTTCATTTGAATGACATATGTGACAACTTAGTCTGATAAATGTTGGCAGTGTGATTTCACACTACCTAAATACGAGGTTTGCCTTCTGTGTGTCGACAGTGTGGTATACGTATGATATATTTAACAATCAACACTTAGATGCATTGCGTGGACTCTCCGACAGACCATCACACTAGATTTTGGACAACACGATGACATGCCCACAGTGGTGAAGAAACGGAAACTCCGATGGTATGGAAAAACGTCACCAGAGCATCAGGTCTTGCAAAGACCATCCTACAAGGCATGGTGCAAGGAGGCAGAAGACTAGGGAGACAGAAAAAGAGGTGAGAATACACCATTCAAAAATAGACTGGCTTGACGCTGGGCAAAACCATGAGGGCTGCTGAGGACGGAAAAATGGAGTATGCTGGTTAAACGATCATCTGTGGTATCCCAACGACTTTTGAGTTACAGGATAGGACTTGGATGTTCGCCGACAAGGAGTGAGAAATTGACATTTGCTTTAAGGTAGTCAGGTACGTCGATTCGTGTATCATTTTGCGCATACGTCCAAGGCAAATCCCTCAACACAGTGCGTAGCTTCAAATATTTAGGAGCCATAGTATCAAACAATGGGTCCCGAAAGGAAGTCCTCTCCAGGATCGCATAAATAACTGCTGCCCTGACAGGGTTGAAGCTCAATTGAGAATAAACTGGCTTTATACTGAGTGAAGCCATGAGAGTTGCTGATGACAAAGAAAGATGGAGTACGCTGGTTAAACGATCATCCGTGGTGCCCCAACGACCTTCGAGTTACGGGATAGGATAGGACACATAGAAAAAAGAGAGAGGCTGTTCTGGACTTGTCCTATTTAAACTCCCCTGTAAGTGGGGAGGTGGGGGCTGTTCTGGATCTGTCCCAGTTTGACTACTCTTAGTGGTTAATGGTTATGATTAGGAATACTGTTCGGACCTGTCCCAGTTTAACTTCCCTTTTGTGTTTTGTAAGTGTGCTTGGGGGGCTGTTCTGGACCTGTTCCATGGTCCAGTTTATCTCCCCTTCTGTATTTTATGAGCGTGTTGGTGGGGGGGGGGGGGGCGGGGAATAAGGGGTGGGCTGTTTGAGTTTAACTCCCCATTTGTGTTCTTTTGTGTTTGAGAGTGTTGCGGAGGGGGGTGGCAGTTCTGGGCCTGTTCCAGTTTAATTCCCCTTCTATGTTTTATGAGTGTGTTGGTGTGGGGGACTGTTTTGGACCTGTTCCAGTTAATCTCCCCTTCGGTTTTGTTATTAATGTGATGGGGGTGGAGTTCGGTGAGGGATTTGTGTTCTGGACCTGTCCCTTGGTGAAGGGCCTAGTGGTAAATAGTTAAGTTGGGGTTTAACTCCCTGCGGGTTGATAGGTTTGTTTAAAGGGGCTGCTGTGGACCTGTGCCAGTCTAACTCCCCTTTTGTATTTTGTATGTTGTGGAGGAGGGACTGTTTTGGACCTGTCTCAGTATAACTCCTCTTTTGTGTATTTAGTGTGGGATTTAAGTGTGTTTGGAGGCTGACCTGGACCTGTCTCAGTTAAGCTCTCCTGAAGTGTGGTTACTAGTTACGTTTAAAGGAAGAGGGGTGGGAGGGGGCTGTTCTGGACCTTTCACAGTTTAGCTCTTGTTAGTGTTTTATAAGCGTTCTTGGGGGCTGTTAAGGACCTGTCTCAGTATAAGTCCCCGGGTCAAGGGCATGCAGTGGTTAAAAATGTATCTCCCTAAGGGCTGGACCTGTCTCGGTATAAGTCCCCGGGTCAAAAGCATGTGGTGGTTAAAAATGTATCTCCATAGTGGCTGTTGTGGACCTGTTCCAGATTAACTCCCCTTTAGCGTTTTATAAATGTTTTGTTTCGGGGCTGTTGTGGACATGTCCTGTATTGACTCTCCTCTTGCTAACCTATAACCATAGCTAACCTATAACCATTGCTAACCAGATCGGGAGCCAGTATGGACCTGATCCAATCTGACCCCCTTCTTCCCACTTCACCCCGAGTGTTCCAGCGTGACACCCCAGGAGTTGGTTTGGTACAGTTAAAATTGTCCCAAAATCACTCCATAGAATGCATCTGGGACTGTGTCAGATTTATTCTCCATTGAAAATGGCGCTGTTTTGACAAAGGTCCAGTTTTGTTTTTCTGTTTCAAAATTGTCCAATGCCAAAGTAACACCCTGGGAGCTGTCCTGGCACACATAGAGTCAGTCCAGTTCATGACTTTGATCGTCCTTATGTAATCTTCATTCCCCGAATAACTCCAGAGAGTTGATTTGGAACTGAAGGGGGCCACTCTGGGCCATGACCAGAATAACTCCCCGTGGAGTTAATCTGGGTTTGGACTGTAACTACTCCGAGGAATAACACTGGTAATTAGAGGGGGGGGGGGGGGAATGGGAGGGGGCTTTTTCGGTACGTTACATCTAGAAACGTTGGGTCTATTCAATTCAATGCCAGAACCAGCAGAGCAATGCCATAGCTTACTTCATATTTATTGTTAGTGTTTATGTTTTCCTTTTGTCTGAGTTTAGTGTTCTGTATGTTTTATCTCATTCATTCATTCATTCATTCATTATTATTATTATTATTATTATTATTATTATTATTATTATTATTATTATTATTATTATTATTATTATTATTATTATTATTTTTATTTTCATTTTATTTTTATCTGTGTGAAGTGTACATGTCTTTTATCGCGTTCATTATTACTGTTATTATGTGTTATTATTGATATCGTGTGTTATTACTGATATAATGTGTTATTACTGATATGTGTTATTACTGTTATCATGTGTTATTACTGTTATCATGTGTTGTTACTGTTATTATGTGTTCTTACTGTTATCATGTGTTATTACTGTTATCATGTGTTCTTACTGTTATCATGTGTTATTACTGTTATTATGTGTTATTACTGTTATCATGTGTTCTTACTGTTATCATGTGTTATTACTGTTATTATGTGTTATTACTGTTATCATGTGTTATTACTGTTATCATGTGTTATTACTGTTATCATGTGTTATTATTGTTATTATGTGTTATTACTGTTATTATGTGTTATTACTGTTATTATGTGTTATTACTGTTATCATGTGTTATTACTGTTATTATGTGTTATTACTGTTATTATGTGTTATTACTGTTATTATGTGTTATTACTGTTATTATGTGTTATTACTGTTATCATGTGTTATTACTGTTATTATGTGTTATTATTGTTATTATGTGTTATTACTGTTATTATGTGTTATTACTGTTATTATGTGTTATTACTGTTATCATGTGTTATTACTGTTATTATGTGTTATTACTGTTATCATGTGTTATTATTGTTATCATGTGTTGTTACTGTTATTATGTGTTCTTACTGTTATCATGTGTTATTACTGTTATTATGTGTTATTACTGTTATTATCCTCCCCGTAAGGGTGCCGGGGGTTTCAGTATAAATAGTATCCCCACTTTCTGGAAATTTAGTGCTTTAAATTCCCACTGGGCTCTCTTTCTCCGTTGTTCTTTCTCATTCCTACTCTGTTCTTTCAATCTACTATACTATCTTCTTCTTCGCTAGACCAGTCACCTACCTTTTTTCTTGAGAACTCTTCCTGGACCAAACTCCTCATTTGTGTGAGGTTTGTTGGATCACCTTGGGAATATTGGACGCTTTCTGCCAAATGGTTACTAAGGCTTCCTAAGATGTAAATATTTGGCAATGTAGGCATTTTATATGTATGTGTTTTGTTGATATTTTATAATGATGTTTATATTCTATTTTGTTTTTTTTAAACGGGGGTTCGATACATTAGAGTATAGCCTCAGCGTCCCCTGCGTGGGATGCCTTTATTGTAAAGTGGCCAGCTGGTAGAGTTCCTTTAGTGTTATCACTGGGGTTGTTTTGGCAGATCTTTTATGCGGATCAGGGAAGAGTCCTCTTTCAGCGAAGTTGTGGTTTTGATTTTGTGGTCCTGATTCGCCTCTGTGCAGTCCGCTGGATCATTTATGCAAGGAATAACTAACTAACTAATTAACTAACATGCACGCTCACAGGCACACACGCACCACAGATATAAAACATTATGGACTTTCTCCATCTCGTTCGCGTGCACGCAAATACACTCATTTTAGTTCTTCAAAACTTATATGGAAGTGTAGAGCAGTATAGTATAGTGAAGTGTAGTGTAGTGTAATGTAACGTAGTGCAGTGTAGTTACGCTTAGCATTACATTACATTACATGATTATTGCTTTAGGTCCAGCGGACTCTTCCGAGCCAAATCAGGACCGGACAACCCCTGATCCGCATAAAAGATCTGCTGAAACAACCCTAGTGGTAACACTGAAAGCTCTCCACCAGCCAGTCCCTTTACAATAAAGACATCCCACGCAGGGGACGCCGAGGCTGTACTCTAATTTATCGAACCCCCGTTTACAAAAACAAAATAGAATACAAACATCATTAAAAATTATCAACAAAACATATACATATAAAATGCCTACATTGCTAAATAATAACATCATAGGAAGCCCCAGTGGCCACCTGGCACAAAGCGTCCAATATTCCCAAGCTGATCCAACAGACCTCATACACAAATGAGGAGTCTTGTCCTGGAAGAATTTTCAAGAAAAAAGGTAGGTTACTGGTCTGGCAAAGAAGAAGATAGTATAGCAGATTGATAGAACAGAGCAGGAATGAGAAAGAGCAAATGAGAAAGACAGCGACAGTGGGAATTTAAAGCACTAAATTTCCAGAAAGTGGGGATACTATTTATACTGAGAACCCCGGCACCCCAACGGGGGTGTTAAGCTTAGCATGGCATTGTATAGTATTAGTATTAGTATAGCCTAGTATAGTATAATATAATATAGTATAGAATAGTATAGTATAGTATAGTATAGTATAGTATAGTATAGTATAGTATAGTATAGTATAGTATAGTAGTATAGTATAGTATAGTATAGTATAGTATTACATTACATTACATTACATGATTATTGCTTTAGGTCCAGTGGACTCTTCCGAGCCAAATCAGGACCGGACAACCCCCGATCCGCATAAAAGATCTGCTGAAACAACCCTAGTGGTAAAACTGAATGCTCTCCACTAGCCAGTCACTTTACAATAAAGACATCCCATCCCACGCAGGGGACGCTGAGGCTATGCTCTAATTTATGGAAACCCCGTTTACAAAAACAAAATAGAATACAAACATCATTATAAATTATCAACAAAACACATACATATAAAATGCCTACATTGCTAAATAATAACATCATAGGAAGCCCCAGTGACCACCTGGCAGAAAGCGTCCAATATTCCCAAGCCGATCCAACAGATCTCACACACAAAAAGGAGTCTTGTCCCGGAAGAGTTTTGAAGAAAAAAGTTAGGTGACTGGTCTAGCGAAGAAGAAGATAGTATAGCAGATTGATAGAACAGAGCAGGAATGAGAAAGAACAAATGTGAAAGACAGTGACATTGGGAATTTTAAGCACTAAATTTTTAGAAAGTGGGGATACTATTTATACTGAAACCCCCGGGACCCCAACGGGGGTATAGTATAGTATAGTCCTATCCTATCCTATCCTGTCCCATAACCCGAAGGTCGTAGGGGCACCACAGATGATCGCTTAACCAGCATACTCCATCTTTCTCTGTCCTCAGCAGCCCTCATGGCTTCGCTCAGTGTCAAACCAGTCCATTCTCGAATGTTGTCCTCCCACCTCTTTTTCGGTCTCCCCCTTCTTCTACCTCCTTGCACTGTGCCTTGCAGAATGTTCTTTGCAAGGCCTGATGATCTGGTGACGTGGCCATACCATCGGAGTTTCCGTTTCTTCACCACTGTGAGCAGGTCATCGTGTTGTCCAATGGCTTGTGTGATGGTCTGTCGGACTTCAACGTTGGTGATGTGTTGGGTATAGGAAATGCACAGAAGTCTTCTGTAGCACCTCATCTCCATGCTTTGTATTCTTCGTTGGAGATCTGCTGTGAGGGTCCATGCTTCGCAAGCATATAGGAAGATGGAGATGACCAGAGAGCGCAGCAGTCTTACTTTGGAATGTAGACTGATGGTTCTGTCTTTCCAAATGGGCTTCAACCTTGTCAGGGCAGCAGTTGTTTGTGCGATCCTGGAGAGGACTTCCTGTCGAGACCCATTGTCTGACACAATGGCTCCTAAATATTTGAAGCTGTGCACTGTGTTGAGGGATTGGCCTTGTACTTTGATGTCCGTGTTGATGCCATTGGTGTTGTTGGTCATCATTTTGGTCTTCTCTGCACTTATTTCCATTCCATAAGCTCTGGAGGTGGTGTCAAGCCTCTGTACAAGCTGTTCAAGTTCTTGTTCCTCTCCAGCCAATCCATCAATATCATCCGCAAAACGAAGATTGGAGATTGCTCTGCCCCCTATGCTGACTGTGCCTTCGTGATCTGCAAGAGCCATCTGACATGATGCGCTCTAGGAAGATGTTGAAGAGTGTTGGAGAGAGTAGGCATCCTTGACGCACACCGATTGTTGTTCTGAACCAGTTCCCGAATACGCTGTTATGGAGGACTGCACTGGTAGCCTTGTCATACAGGCTTTTGATGACTTCTATAATTTTAGGGCTGATGTTGTACACTTTCATGGTTGCCCATAGAGCTGCATGCCAGACTCGGTCAAATGCCTTCTTGAAGTCTATGAACACATGATATAGATGTTGTTGGTGCTGTAGGTATTTCTCACAGATTATTCTGAGGTTGAAAATCTGTTCAGTGGTACTTCGCCCTGCCATGAATCCTGCTTGTTCTTCAGCTATGATTTGTTCAGCTTGTGGTTTCAACCTGTTGAGTATTATTTTCAGGAGGACCTTGCTGGGATGGCTGATGAGGCTGATGGTGCGGTAATTTTCACACTCCTGAAGGTTACCTTTTTTGGGAAGAGTGATGACAAGCGACTGGGTCCATGGTGTAGGCCATTCCCCACTCTGCCAGATCTTGTTACAGATAATGGTGAGAGCATCAGTCATCGCTTCTCCTCCTGCTTGTAGCAGTTCCGCTGGTATGTTGTCCACTCCCGCTGACTTCCCTTTCTTCAGCGATTGCACTGCTGCCTCAACTTCTTCCCGGAGAATTGGGAGGATTTCTTCTTCTTCTCTGCTCTCGGGACATGCTAGAACTGATGGGTCTCCATTTGGTGTATGGTTGTAAAGGTCAGAGCAGTACTCTGTCCATCTGTCCAAGACTTCTTGTTCTTCTGTAAGGCAAATGCCAGACTTGCTTTGGATAGTGGAGACTTTGGGCTGTTTAACACTTGTCAGCCGCTTCACAGTCTGGTAGGCCTTCTTGCTGTTGTATAGTATAGTATAGTATAGTATAGTATAGTATAGTATAGTATAGTATAGTATAGTATAGTATAGTATAGTATAGTATAGTATAGTATAGTATAGTATAGTATAGTATAGTATAGCACGCATGATTGGTACCAAACAGCGTGTTTAACGGGTCATAGCGCTCACGTTTAGTCATCCCCATTTTGTCCGTTAGCATCGATCTTAGGTTCTGTTCAGTGTGTCGTGAACAAGACACCATTAGACTGTTAGGGAATGCTTTCTTCATCGCTTTTCTCATTGCATTTTCTTCATCACTACCTACAAGTACCAATGTAAGCTTTTTGTGCAAATCAGAAAGTTCACCGGCTAGTTGATAAAAGAATTGCAAGTAGGTGTTCATGTGACTATTGCCGTGCAAAAACATAAGGGCCAATGACTATGGGATGGTCTCCAGGATCTCTTATTTTCAAAGCCAGGTTTTTTGAAGACCGTGACGGGGACGCGTACGGCACTGAGGTTAAACCTATTGTGAACGTTGGCAGTGTGTTGCGGGTAAGAGAATCGTTGTGCATCGTCAATATGCTCTGTGATAAAGAGGACAATGCATGGAACGTGTTCGGGCGTTCTGGCAATGCATCTGATGAACGGAAGCGCGTCCTGCACTGCCTCAACCGAGGCCATTGTCTCGGCCTGCGAAACTGGCTTTAGCGCTGCCAAATTTCTGTGGCCGAACATTGGCCTTGTGAAGTTGCCACTTACTTCTCGGATGTTCCAGTGGGTCGCCAATGGATTACAGACTGCTAACACTTTGAGTGGTTAGATCGGACTTCAGTTTCTACATGACGCTTGGTTTAATGCGTACATACACCACACGCACACACACATATACCCACACACACACACACACACACCCACACACACACACACCCCACCACACACACACACAGAGATCCAATGAGAAGTAATAACAATCCAAATAAGCGCTCCGTACAGTAGTAACGTGATAGGGAATGAACATGAATACACATAATATCCCCATGCCTTCACTATCTTATCCTATCCTATCCCATAACTCTGAGGTCGTTGGGGCACCACGGATGATCGTTTAACCAGCGTACTCCATCTTTCTCTGTCCTCAGCAACCTTCATGGCTTCGCTCAGTGTCAAAGTCAGTCCATTTTCCCATCTCTTTTTCTGTCTCCCTCTTCTTCTGCCTCCTTGCATGCCTACACACATAGTCTACATATGCACAGGCCTTCACACATATATATGCACATGCCTACATACATATATATGCACATGTCTACACACATATATATGCACATGTCTACATACATATATATGCACATGCCTACATACATATATATGCACATGTCTACACACATATATATATATACACATGCTCATATACATTATATATGCACATGCCTACATACATATATATGCACATGCCCACATACATATATGCACAGGTCTACACACATATATATGCAAATTTCTACACACATATATATGCATATGACTTCACACATATATATGCACATGTCTACACACATATATATGCACATGTCTACACACATATATATGCACATGTCTTCACACATATATATGCACATGCCTACATACATATATATGCACATGTCTACACACATATATATGCACATGTCTACACACATATATATGCACATGTCTACATACATATATATGCACATGCCCACATACATTATATATGCACATGCCTTCACACATATATATGCACATGCCTACATATATATGTATACACATGCCTACACACATATATATGCACATGCCTACATACATATATAGGCACATGTCTACACACATATATATACACATGCCTTCACACATATATATGCACATGTCTACATACATATATATACACATGCCTACACACATATATATGCACATGCCTACATACACATGCCTTCACACATATATATGCACATGTCTACATACATATATATACACATGCCTACACACATATATATGCTTATGCCTACATTCATATATAGGCACATGTCTACACACATATATATGCACATGTCTACACACATAGTCTACATATACACATGTCTACACACGTATATATGCACATGCCTACATACATATATAGGCACATGTCTACACACACATATATATGCACATGCCTACATACATATATATGCACATGTCTACACACATATATATGCACATGCCTACATACATATATATGCACATGCCAACATACATATATATGCACATGTCTACAAATTCAAATATCCTTCTACACTGGACCTCTCTACACATCTAATCCCCCGTGGGGGTGCCGGGGGGTTTCAGTATAAATAGTATCCCCACTTTCTGGAAATTTAGTGCTTTAAATTCCCACTGTCGCTGTCTTTCTCATTTGTTCTTTCTCATTCCTGCTCTGTTCTATCAATCTACTATAGTCTATACTATCTTCTTCTTCGCTTTTTTCTTGAAAACTCTTCCGGGACAAAACTCCTCATTTGTGTGAGAGGTCTGTTGGATCAGCTTGGGAATATTGGACGCTTTGTGCCAGATAGTCACTGGGGTTTCCTATGATGTTATTATTTGGCAATTATAGGCATTTTAAATGTATGTGTTTTGTTGATATTTTATAATGATGCTTATATTCTATTTTGTTTTTGTAAACGGGAGTTTAGTCCCGAGTGAGAAAGAACAAATGAGAAAGACAGCGACAGTGGGAATTTAAAGCACTAAATTTCCAGAAAAAGGGGATACTAATTATACTGAACCTCCCGGCACCCCTACGGGGGATTAGATGTATAGAGAAGTCCAGTGTGGAAGGATATTTGAATTTTTAAGAGTTACTGGGTTGTGTTTTTAAACTTTACATAGTTTTATAACGTTTATAATCTACTACTTTTTGGGGTCATGATTCGGCTCATTGTAGTCCGCTGGACCCTTTAAACAATGATTAACTAACTAATTTAAAGTTTGAACAAAATAGCAGCACCTTTACTTTCAGTATCATTATTTAAAACATCACATTGGTAATCCCAGTGAGATTTATTAACATTTTCACCGTTACATTTTGTTGTTGTAATTGTTGTGTGTAATAAATAAATATTGCCTTTTTATGTTTAAAGAAAACAAAAATGTAATTTGTCTTTAAAAACAAATCGCCCAAAAACATAGCAGTTAATTGAGATTAGATTTAAACTTTTAAAAACAGCCGTTCAGTAATTTTACGTATAGGTGTCACAAATACAAAATCTACGTAAGCAAGTTTATGGTACCCGACCTCTTGTTCTGTCATGTTCGACCAATCACGACATGGTGCTCTGCTCTAACAACCAATATCACAGTCTGTTCCTGCTTTCAAAGAGCAGGTGCAGACACTGTAACTGTATTGAATTCCGACGGGAATAAAAAGAGGCTATGGGCGCAAACTAGGACGTTTATTTCGGCAAGGTCTAAGTACACCCGCACTCGTTTGTTCTCTTCGTCGTTTATCATCGTCGAACGTCTCTCTGATGGATCAATGCGAAGAGTTCCAACAGCTGGTTGACTGGGCGTGACGGATCGTGGATGATGTTGCTGGCTTCCCGAGTTAAAAGCGAGCTGCAGATTGAAGGAACCACTGATGGTTAGTCCGCGGCCCGCTATTTTGGACGCGCCCTTCATGATTTATTTGAGTTGTTTCATCTCACTGGAAGTAGCAGACACCAAACCAAAGTGTTAACAGAAAAACACAGAATGCTTTCTATCACGGGCGAGATAGAACCGTGCAAGCATGGTTTGGCGAAACTGAAACTTCTTTGAGATGTCTGAGCTAATGAAGGCACATTGCGTTCTGCTCACACAACCAACGTCACCGCGCCTGTTCCACTTTGAAAGATCAGCTATTGTAACTGTATTCAATGCGACTGGAAACGAAATAAAAAAGGATTTGGGTGCACATTAGGACTTCATGATTTATTTACCGAAGTCCTAATTTAAACCTGTAATTGCTTTTCATCTTCATTTTGCATCACTGTTGAACGTCTTTCCGGTGGATTATTGTAAAGTTATTTGACATGAAACTGACCTCTCGCACTTTATTTTACATGACAAAGGTTGATCCAGCCCCGATGCTTGAATCTTGTGTAACTGGAAATCGTGTCCATGCAACCCCGTTCACTCAATGACAAAGGAAGAGTCGTCACAATGAAGTAAAAAGGTAAAAGGTAAAAAGGTAAAGGTAGTCCCATAGCCTGTGGCCGTAGGGGAGAGTGATGTTGGAGATCACACTTATCTTGGGCCAGCGTAATGAGGGTGAATTACGCAATCAACCCATCAAAATAAATATCGTCACCGGAGATACGCAATGTCTGACGTTATAAAATGTGTTACTAAAGAATATGCATTAGATGAATGAATGTATGAGCGTTTAAAACTATTTTTAAAAAAAAAGAATTTTGTTTCAACTTTTAAAAAACAAAAAGACAATCATTGCTTATAAATTCTCATTCAAAATAATTTATAATCGGCTTCGAATACCCAATACTCTTCACTTAGTTTTGACAATGGTGACAAGAAGTGACTCCTTAGCTACGACATGCCAGCACCTAGTTAACAGCTTTTGACTCACAAGCATCGGAGTTTCCGTTTCTTCACCACTGTGAGCAAGTCATTGTGTTGTCCAATGGCTTATGTGATGGACTGTCGGACTTCGTCATTTGGGGTTGTGCTGGGTATAGGAAATGTTCAGAAATTTTCTGTAGCACCTCATATCTATGCTTTGTATTCTTCGTTGAAGGTCTACTGTAAGGGTCCATGTTTCGCAAGCTTAAAGAAAGATGAAGATGACAAGGGAGCGCAGCAACCTTACCTTGGAGTGTAGATTGATGGTCATATCTTTCCAAATGAGCTTCAATCTTGTCATGGTAGCAGTTGTTTGAAATATCCTGGCGATGACTTCCTGTCGGGACCCACTGTCTGATACCTTTGCTCCTAAATATTTGAAGCTGTGCACCATGTTGAGGGATTGGCCTTGGACTTCTATGTCCGTGTTGATGCCACTGGTGTTGTTGATCATCATTTTGGTCTTCTCTGCGCTTATTTCCATTCCAAAGGCTCTGGAGGTGGTGTCAAGCCCTGTACCGATCTTTATAGCCTGGAAGGTTCGGGGAAGTTCAAAACTTGTTTTCGAGGTTCTTTGATCCCGAACCCTAGGTTTTTGTCTAAAAAGTTCAGCAATCTAGGTTCGGGTTCTGAGAACTTTGAACAAACGTTTTTGAACCTCGCCGAACCTTCCACGAACCCTCCAGTTAAGACAGGCTATAAGAGTGTTACACTCCGTTTGATGTTGGAGTTTTCTATCAGTATCTGATTCAGCCCCGATGCTTGAATTCCTGATAGTTGTGTAACTCAGATTCGTTTATTCACGCAACCCGTCCAAACAGCATACAAGTCACAAAGTCGACGTATGAAGTTTTCCACTTTTATTCAGCGCACACCAACAACTGCATACAATTCTCAACTCAACTCAACAACTTTCACAGCAACTTTCCAAATCACTATCAACAACTTTAACCTCTCTCAACAGCAACTCGGCACACGATTAAATAACCTCTCTCTCTTCCGGAAGAATTTCGAATAATGTAGAAATGACGCACTGCCACCAATCGAATAAAAGATCGTCATCACTGACTTACGTCATACATTATTATTTCTCCTTCTGGAACGACCTCTTGCTTCGACATGTATCGGGAAATTTCTATAGAAAGTAAACACTCAGATCCAGAAACTTCTACAGTAATATCGACCAAAGCAAATTAACAACGTTATACAAAGCCTCTCCTAACAACAATGCAAACTCAAATCAAAGGTAAATAAACTCCATTATTGAATACTTTGCAAATCGAAACTATTAGATCTATCGTACACGCTTCCGACATACTTTCGTTCGCGTTTCAACGTAACATAACCCCCCACTCAAGAAGAAATTTACCCAATTTCTTTCAACAACGTTGAAACGTAATGCACAAACAAAGTTCAGAATTAAAACTTATTTCAGGCTGTCTGATCACTGTCAGTATTCACAGCTTATTCACACAGAGTCAACGTTTTTTCATCCGCAAGTCTATCTGGATATTCTCAATGTTCACCGTTCATTCACACACAGTCAATGTTTCTCAGTTTATATACACAGTTAATGTTTTCTCCTCCGCAAGGAAACGACGCCCTCGTCAGTTGCGGTTGTCATCGGCCCAGGGTCAAAGACGACGATCACGTGGGCTTTCCTGGAGTCAGTGCATCCTCCGTTGTCTTCTTCTTCCGTCGGATGTCCGACGCAGTCGACGTTGTCAGCTCCCAGAATGCATTCGCTGGGTCTCACGGTCAGGTTGGCTTCTGCGAGACGTTGGAGCAGCTCCCTCGAGGTCTGCAGATGCTCCTTCCAGGTCTGGGTGTGGACTTCATGTTCGACCAAAGTCGTAGAGCCTGGGACATCACTGAAGCTATGGGGAAATTCGCCCATAAGGTCCTTGAGCTCCAACTTTTGACCTTCCGTCAAGCCTGGTCCTAGCTTAACATCATCGATGCCTTCTTTGCTGTGGAAGTCTCCAAGTTCCAACAGTTCTTCGCTGTCAAAGCTGTCGTCGGTCACAGCTGCTGTTGCTGCATGCACAGTCTCTGATGGCCTCTCCACGTACAGCTTAAGGAGGTTGGCGTGGTATATCTTGGAATGCTGGCCGACCTTCACCTTGTAGTCGTTGATTCCCACCACGGTCTCCACTTCGTACGGGCCTTTCCACTGCATCAGCAACTTATTATGATCAGTAGGTAGCAGCACCAGCACTTTGTTGCCAGGTTTGAACTTCCTGTTCACAGCCCTACGATCGTAGTAGTGCTTTCCACAGTCCTGGGACTTCTTCAGGTTTTCTCTGGCTATCTCGAGAGTCTGCTCCAGCTTTTCCCGTAGCTCAAACACGTACTGGTAGCTGTTCTTCACCTCTGGGGTATCTACTTCTTTCGTCCACAGTTCTTTCAGGATGTGCATCGGCCCTCTGATGGTTCTTCCGTACAGCAGCTCGAACGGAGAAAAGCCGGTGGACTCCTGCGGTACTTCTCTGTAGGCGAAAAGTATGGCGTTGATGTAGATTGTCTGGGCTGCTCGCTGCACAGTTTCTTCAGGGTGGACTTAAGCGTAGCATTGAACTTTTCGACAAGCCCGTTGCACATCGGATGGTAGGGTGTCGTAGTCAAATGCCGGATGCTCAGCAGTCTGTTGACCTCCTTCATGCAGTCAGAGACGAACTGCGTCCCGAGGTCTGTCAGAATTTCTTCAGGCACTCCAAGTCTACTGAACATGTCCACCAGTGCCTCTGCTACAGTTTCAGTGTCAATCTTCTTCAGTGGCACTGCTTCTGGGTACCGAGTCGCATAGTCCACTAAAGTCAGTACCCATCGATGACCTTCTTCACTCGGAGGTTTTATTTCGCCGATTAAGTCTAAGGCCACCCTCTTGAAAGGTCGGTCGATCAGAGGCATCCTCTGCATAGGCACTTTCGGGACCCTTCCTCGAGGTATGGTCTTCTGGCAAATGTCACATGATCGGCAGAAACGGCTGACGTCCGCATGAAGTCCTGGCCAGTAGAACGCCTGGATTCTGTCTGACGTCTTCTTGATGCCTAGGTGACCTCCCATGATTGAGTCATGCGCTACTTCCATCACCTGGCGCCTTAGGGGTAACGGTACCAAGACTTGACGTAGTGGTTTACCTCCGTTGACCCTCGGGTGCTGGAAGATTCTGTACAGGATCTTGGCCTTCACCTCGAAATAGACCGTACCACTGCCTTTGGTCACGTGGTCTTGGCGGTTCCTGTACTTGTTTAAAGTACTATCAGCTTCCTGGAGCTGGATCAGCTTATCTCTGTCCACGATGGCAGCTTTAGAGTTGTCGGCGACCTTCAGTGTCGTAGACGTCTTGTCTCTCTTGGCCTGGGCCCTGGTAGTGACAGCACCGACGATCTCTGGTCGGCAGGGCTGAGCCGGAGTAACCACATTATCCCGTAGCAGCTCTGTAAGGTCTCCATCGGGAAACGGCAATGGATCCTCCTCCACAACTTCGACGTGTTGATTTGAGGCAGGACTCCACTGGGGTCGTCGGGTCGTCTCGCGCCGTCGATATTCCCGATCATCAAATCATACAGCGGCTTCTTCAGGCAAACCGCTTCGACTTCGCCTATGTAGAAAGGGGTGTTGACATGAATCTTCGCAACTGGCGCTCTCACACATTTGCTGTCGGCCATAAGTGTCCATTTTGAATCGCCAGTGAACTGTTCTTTAGCGATTAGGTCTTCTCTGACGATGACCCCACTGCAGCCAGAGTCTCTTAAAACAGTCACTTCATGATTTCCGACGCGTCCCTTGGAAACAGGCATGTTCTGGACGGTCACAGCTGCGCTGGCGACGACGGGGATGGATTTCCCGTTGGCAAGGAGAAGTTGGCCATCGGTCATGCACTCTTGCACGTCCGCAGGAGTAGCTGTGCGCTTGGCCCCACTCGGAAGAATGACGCTCCCGCCGCACACTTGATGGTCAGATCTACTGGTTTGCCGTTGATTGGAGAACCGCCTCTGCCGGTTGCCCGCCGCTAGTACTGCTCCGCTGTCCGCTACTTTTGTTTTGAGGACAGTTAGCCGCCCTGTGGTCTGTAGCGTTGCAGGTGAAACAGCCTCTTGAATGCCCTTCCCTGGGAGGAGGCGTGGAGTCCGTCTGTCTCTGGCTCGTCTGGCTCCCTTGGATCTGGTTCCCATGGTTTGCAGTCTTCTGAAAATGTTTCGTCGCGCTGGGTGGCCCCAGGGTTTTCCCATGAGCGATAAGATATCTTTCAGCAGCTTCAGTCACATCTTTAAGCGTCTGCAGCTTTTGTTCTTCCAAGTGGGTCGCTAGATCCTTGTGACAGGCATTGAGAAATTGTTCCTTCACGATCAGGTCATGGAGACTATCGTAAGACTTTCCTCTGCCTGATAGTTCCACCCATTTGTGTAAGTATGACGAAAGGCGCTCCACAAATTGCTTTGGCGTCTCGTCTGACTTAGGCCGGCATTCACGGAAGCGTTTACGGTAGCCCTTCTCTGTAAAGTTGTAGCACTGTCTTTCAAGACGTCGTAGTCTTTAGCGTCATCGTCCGACAATCTGGTGTAAACGTCGAGTGCTTCTCCCGTCAGAAGTGCACTTAGTCGAATCGCCCAGTCTTGAGGTTGCCAGTTAGAGCTTTTTGGCAAACCTTTCAAATCTCGCCAAATAACTGTCGATCTGGTCCTTCCCGTCGACGAAAGCTGGCAATTTTGGAGCCATGTGGTCGCTGACGACTTGTGGCGCATGCTGATTGTTTTGGATACGCGCCAACTCCAGCTGTACTGACGATCAGCTTCTAGTCGTCTTTCTTCCATCTCTCTTTGTTCTCGGCGTCGCTGCTCTTCTGCTTCTCTTTCTTGACGCCGCTCTTCTCTTTCTTCTCGGCGACGCTGCTCTTCTTTTTTCTTGCCGCTGCTGTTCAATTTCTAGACGCTTCTGTTCTAGTTCTAGTTCTTTTTCTAGACGCTTCTCTTCCAATTCTCTTTCTTCGCGGCGACAGATTCAGTTGAATCCCTTTCTGCCAGAAGTCAGCCATCTTGATGCTTCCGGAAAGTTCTGGAAAGTTCTTTTTCTAGAAAGTTCTATTCTGGAAAGTTCTTGACTGTGCTGTACCTTTCTAGACTGTTCTAGAACAGCACGCTTTCTGCAGTAGCGCTGATGCTTGTCACTAGTCGCCTTCGCTGACGCAGGCCCCGCTGTCCTCGTCGTATGCGACGCTGCACCACGCTGGTGTTGATGTATACGCTCCTGTGCTGAAGTAGACGCGACGTCCGCTCGACGCTCGCTGTAACACTGGCGATGTAGCTCCGAGACTGTCCCTCGACGTAGTCTTACGGCAGCCACGTAGTCCCGCTCTGTTGTTCGCTCACGAAGCAACTCTTCAGCGACTACACGCCCTTGCAGTCAACCCGAATCCCTCGGATGTAGTCCCAGTATGTTGGCCCCTCTCGACGCAACTCGTTGGCGGCTACCCTCGATGACTGCCTCTCGTAACGTTGACTCGCTTGTTGTAGCAGTTGAACCCCTGGCTATGGCGTGAATCGCGGCTTGACCCCCAAAATGTTACACTCCGTTTGATGTTGGAGTTTTCTATCAGTATCTGATTCAGCCCCGATGCTTGAATTCCTGATAGTTGTGTAACTCAGATTCGTTTATTCACGCAACCCGTCCAAACAGCATACAAGTCACAAAGTCGACGTATGAAGTTTTCCACTTTTATTCAGCACACACCAACAACTGCATACAATTCTCAACTCAACTCAACAACTTTCACAGCAACTTTCCAAATCACTATCAACAACTTTAACCTCTCTCAACAGCAACTCGGCACACGATTAAATAACCTCTCTCTCTTCCGGAAGAATTTCGAATAATGTAGAAATGACGCACTGCCACCAATCGAATAAAAGATCGTCATCACTGACTTACGTCATACATTATTATTTCTCCTTCTGGAACGACCTCTTGCTTCGACATGTATCGGGAAATTTCTATAGAAAGTAAACACTCAGATCCAGAAACTTCTACAGTAATATCGACCAAAGCAAATTATCAACGTTATACAAAGCCTCTCCTAACAACAATGCAAACTCAAATCAAAGGTAAATAAACTCCATTATTGAATACTTTGCAAATCGAAACTATTAGATCTATCGTACACGCTTCCGACATACTTTCGTTCGCGTTTCAACGTAACAAAGAGGGTGTGAAAATTACCGCAACATCAGCCTCATCAGCCAACCCAGCACGGTCCTCCTGAAAATAACGCTCAACAGGTTGAAAACCCAATTTGAACAAATCACAGCTGAAGAACAAGCTGGATTCAGGGCAGGACGAAGTAGGGGAGAGTCGCCAAATATGGACCACTTTTTCATCCAATCCAATAACTCAAAGACCGTATGTAATTTTTTAGTGCAAATTGTTTCCTTTTATTGTTCAGTACATTGACTATCAATCACCTGAAGACGAGCAAGCCAACATTTAAATCTTTCACAAAAAATTTAAACAAAAAAAATCAGAAGCGGTCCATATAAGGGGTACTAGAGCCAAATATGGACCGACTAGTATCTTAATATGGACTACTTTAAAGAAATGTAAACACATTTCTGACTTACAAAAATAACAAGTTTAGGCAATACCTTTTGATATAAAAACAACACAGACCGTGTCTAAAAATATACCGATTCAATTTCTTGCATAAATGATGCAAATGAAGGCGAGAATTCGTGATCCTGAAACACATTTCTTGAACAGGGCCAGATGCCGCTGGATTCAAATCCTTTAATTGCGACTCTCATTGTTGCAGCCATCAGATATGCCTCACCAAACAGTTTTGCAATTTGAAAGGAAGTGATCGAACGTCCTGGGTTCGTCCGAAGCCATATCTCGGCAGCTTGGTCATAAAACGTCTGCAATGGCTTGAAGAACGTTCTATCAAGTGGCTGGGTTTTGTGCGTGGTGTGAGGTGGCAGCGAAAGCTTGATGACATTGTTAGCACTCGCGATCTCAATGGCTTTCAAGTTTTTTGTGTGGGACTTGTGACCATCGAGAACGAGTAGCACCTTCCTTTCTGCACTGGGCTTCACAAAGTGTACAAAATGCTCCATCCATTGCACGAATCTTTTACCATCCATCCATCCATCCAGTTTCCGAGCAGGATATGACACTTCCAGGGGGAGCTCCATCACCCAGCTCAGCTGGAAGCCGCTTCTTCTTGAAAATCATCATTGGAGGAACGTACTGTGACCCAAACGCATTTGTGCAGCACACTACTGTTGTGGTTGTGCCCCTCTCCCCACTTGACAGCGAGCCAACCTGCTTTTTGCCTCTCTGCCCCAAGACTTTTTGGCATCTTTTTTGCACTGTTGAAATGCCTGACTCATCAACAGTAAATATTCTGTCAGGTGTGAGTTCATACTTGTCAATCAGTTCTTCAAGCAGATTAAAGTAATGGTCCGCCGCTCTTCTATTAAACCCACTTGCTCTCGCAATAGAAGTAGCGTCTGGCTGTCTAAGGCTGAGGTCTGGCTGTCTTTTAAAAAAGTTGTAGTACCATTTCTTTCCAGCCATACCTTTTTTCTTGTTAAAAGGATGTTCCAAGCCTTTTTCATCTGCCAGTTCAAATGCAAGTTTCATGACATCCTTTCTTGGCAAACCAAAGAACATTGACTCTAGTTTCAAGATCAGATCATGGATTTCGTTCTCGGTCTCTTCGGGCAGGACTGTACAATCTACCAAGCATTTTAACACCCTTCGCGTGCTTGTTGGATCCATCGAGGTGACGCTTCAAAGTAGCCTTTGGAACACCATACATTTTTGAGCACATGTTGATCCATGGTGTCCATTTCGAAATGCTGTCATTGCAAGCTCCAGATCTACTTCGCTCCATTTAGCTCTAGTAAACAATAAAACAGAACGATTTTTATCAAAACTCATATTAAATACGCACGAAAATGGACAAAACCAATGTCAGACGCTCTTTACATACACACACACACACACACACGCGCGCGCGCACACGCCCACGAACACACACGCACACACATTCACACAAGCAAACACACGTATAAATAGGATGCGAACTCACAGCCTACACTTAGGCCTATATGTTTTTTTTTAAAATAAAGGGTGAATATTCTACTCTTTTTCCCCTTTTCACTCTTTCATGCATACAGATGCAATGCACACACACAGGCAAGCGCACGCATGCAGATATACAGCTTCAAACAATCTAAACAGATTTATATGCATATAATGACATGACTAGGGTTAGGAAAAAAGTAGTCTCCATATATGGACCACTGGCTCTTAATATGGACCAGTGGTACATATTCGGAGACAGGGGTGGTCCATATTAGGGGAATCATAGGTATACTACTCAGGAGGTAATTTCTAGAAAACAACTAAACACTTTTGATTTAAACTCATCTCTCATTCGAAACAATTGAAAGACATTATTTTTCACAAAGGCGCTAAAACATACCATATAAAAATGAAATGCGCACGAATGATAATACGCAAAGCGTGTTTTAAACTTATTAGCGGCAAAAAACACAAAGGCTTACCTTTTCTTCACGCTCTGCTTTTCCGCCATGGTTATGCGTGCGATTGACTGAAGGGATGCAACTCTGAATTGCTCAGGTGTTAAAATTTTGACAAGTTAATGGACTTCGAAGAAAATCAACAGGTCCATATTAAGAGACGGTCCATAATCGGCGACTCTCCCCCACTGAGGAGATTTTCCACTTCAGAATAATATGTGAGATATAGCCTACCTACAACCTATCCCTATCCTATCCTATCATGTCCCGTAACCCGGAGGTCGTTGGGGCACCACAGATGATCGTTTAACCAGCATAATCCATCTTTCTCTGTCCTCAGCAATCCTTCGCTCAGTGTACCTACAACACCAACAATATATAGCACAGTGGTGAAGAAACTGAAACTCCGATGGTATGACCACGTCACCGGAGCATCAGGCCTTGCAAAGACCATCCTTCATGGCACGGCGCAAGGAGGCAGAAGAAGATGGACACATAAAAGAAAAGGTGGAAGGACAACATTCGAGAATAGATTGGCTAGACACTGAGCGAAGCTATGAGGGTTGCTGAGGACAGAGAAAGTTGGAGTACGCTGGTTAAACGATCACCTGTGGTGCCTCAACGACCTTCGAGTTACGTGATAGGATAGGATAGGACGATTGGGCATAATTGTCAGCAGTACTTGGATAAAACTGCAAAGTAGTGTTCTTTTTACCAAACAACCCACAAGGTTCCGTTCAGGGTAGGGGATACCGGCTTAATCGGAGATTCCAGCAAGAGAAGTCTTGGGTGTCTGGCACCATCATTGTCATTTACCATCACAGGCTTTGAACTGAAAGTTGTTTGCGTGGCACGTCTATAGGTGCTCACAAAGCACAACATGGAGGAACGTGTCAAGGAGCAATATTGTCAAGTAGCAACTGTCAGGGAGCAATTGTCAAGGAGCAACTGTGGGGGAGCAATTGTCAAAGACCAACTGTCAGGTACATCGTTCGAAAGGAAATTGAATCGTCTGTATTTTGTATGCACTTTTGTTACAGTGCGCCTATCCGATTTTGAGTTACTGTCCGCTATACAAAACAATGCACATTTGAGAACTTTTCCCGACCCTCATTCTATTGCCTACTCTCTAGGGACCAGGGTTGGTCGTTTACAGTTTCCAATGTTTGATCCACATTACTTTCAAGTAGTTTAGGAAGGTCTGTGAGGAAGGGAAGGGCGGGGTAGGGTGGGGGAAGGGTGGATTCATAGAGATATTAAATTTACCAGTTCTTCAACCTGTCAACTTTTATCATCACGAAGAAGGTGCTCCAAACAGGCACCTTTAATGATGAAGCAATTAAAATGGAGAGGAGGCACCAAACTCTCTATTTTGCGCTCTGTGTAATGTTTACATGCACAACAGTGAAACCGGTTATGCACGCGAGCCCTCCCAGAAAGGCATACTTTATTAGCAACATTCGTTTTGTTGTGTGCCTTTCTTGAGTCTATGGGTAGGTTCAGATGTAAGCGGTTTTCATTCACAGAAAGCCTATAATATATCTTATGTCTGGACAACGAATTGAACCCACATTAAAATGTTTTAAAGCATTTTGAATTTTCAGGTCGGTACAATAAAGGTGACTGCTTTTTTTTTTTCTTTTTTTCTGGACCTTCTGAGTTGTAAACAAAAGTGTCTGACCCCCGCTCTAAAGAACGATTGATCTCGGCACTTGACTAACATTTAATATGACAATGGTTATATCGACAGCCTAGAGAGGACATTATTCTGTCATGTTGTGAAACCCGTTTTCCTCTCAAAATTATTTTAAGCGTTCGGCGCAACTTTTAAATTCATCAAAATGTTCGTTTTCGACCTTCTGTAAAATCCCTAGTGTCCAAGTTTTTATATACATGTACCGGTATACAGCTTTAGGAGGTTGGCGTGGTATATCTTGGAACGCTGGCTGACTTTCACCTTGTAATCGTTGATAGCTAACACGCATGGGCCTTTCCACTGCATCAGCAACTTATTGTGATCCCTAGGTAGCAGCACCAGCCCTTTCTTTTTTGTCAGATTTGAACTTCCTGTTCACAGCTCTACGGTCGTAGTAGTGCTTTCCACAGTCCTGAAACTTCTTCGGATTTTCTCTGGTTATCTTGAGAGTCTGCTCCAGCTTCTCTCGTAGCTCAATTACCGGGCTGGTAGCTGTTCTTCACCTCTGGGATATCCACATCTTTCGCCCACAGTTCCTTCAGGATGTGCATAGGTCCTTGGTTGGTTCTGCAGTACAGTAGCTCGAATGGAGATAAACCAGTGGACTCCTGCGGTACCTGTCTCTGTAGGCGAACAGTAAGGTGTTGATGTAGCGATGCCACTGTCTGGGCTGCTCGCTACACAGCTTCTTCCGCATGGACTTTAGCTAACATTAAATTTCTTTTACGAGCTCGTTGCACATTGGATGATAGGGTGTCATTGTCGAATGCCGGATGCATAGCAGTCTATTGGTCTCCTTCATGCTGTCAGAGACGAACCGTGTCCCGTGGTCTGTCAGGATTTGTTAGGATACTCCAAGTCTGCTGAACGTGTCCACCAGTGCCCCTGCCACAGTTTTGAAATTCAATCTTCTTCCGAGGCACTGCTTCTTGATTCCGAGTCGCATAGTCCACTAAGGTCAGTGCACACCGGTGACCTTCACTCGGAGGTTTTATCTCGCTTATTAAAACCAAGGCCACCCTCTTGAAAGGTCGGTCGATCGGAGGCATCCTTTGCGTAGGTACTCTAGAGACCCTTCCTCGAGATATGGTCTTATGGCAAATGTCGCAGGATCGGCAAAAACGACTGACGTCAGCGTGACGTCAGCGTGAAGTCCTGACCGGTGTGTGAGTGAGTTAGCGTGACGTCAGCGTAAAGTCCTGACCGGTGTATGAGTGTGTGTGTGTGTGTGTGTGTATGTGTGTGTGTGTGTGCACGCGAAGGAACTCTGCACCCGTTATAATCAAGCACTGGTTGTTTGTTTTTTATTGCCAAAGTACCTGTTTAAAGGATAAGTGTGTCTGTATTCACTGACTGAGTGTTTACATTCTTTAATCTTGCGCATTCCCTTCACACATAAAAATTCATTGGTGTAATCAATATATTCCGTACTGATTGTTTTCTTATTATTTGTACCTCCTTTGACTGTAAAACAACAACAACAACAACAACAACAACAACAACAACAAACCACCCGAGTTACGGTAACTTTATCTATTACGATTACATCCATCGATTTTAAACAAAGAGAGTACCATTAAGCTGGGTGCCGCTTCTGCGCTGTATTCATCCTTTGTACAATAGCATTCTTTTATCTCTGCGTCATGAGAGGTGCCGGGTAGCTCAGTTGGTAAGAGCGTCTTGCTAGTAACCGAAAGGTCGCTGGTTCGAATCCCGGATTGGTCAACGTGTGATCATATTATTTTCCCCTTTACCAACAACTGGCCCGCTGGTGTCAGTATAAATCGGTCCAGTAGTCACCTATATGCGAAAGTGTCGTGTGACTATAATCTACAAACAACAACAACAAATGCGTCATGGCACCATAGACGTCATATAAAAAAAAAGTAAACAAGATGGCAAGCCATTCAATCGAGTTCCAACCGGCTTGCGGATCGAAAGGTCCCGGGTTCGAGCCCTGGCCAGGCCATTGTGTTGTGTCCCTGGGAAAGACACTTTACTCCTGTTTTCCTACTCCTTCGGATGAGAGTATAAACCGAGGTCTAGTCTGTATCGCATACATTTCATCATAACGGACTTTAAAGATCCTGACGCTCATGTCCTAGACGGGTGAGTGCCGGTGACAAGAACACACCCAGCATGCACCTAGGTCCTTCTCCCCCATCCATGGCTGCCCAGGATAGTGCTCAGTTGTCCGGACGTCAGACCATGCGCCCAAAGGCTGCGGGTGGGCGTCTCGGGCGGCTTGAGTTAGATCCTGTATAGGCCAGCGCCTTGAGCAGCTCTTGAGCTGGAAAAGCGCTATATAAGAACGATTAAATAAAAAATAAATTAAATATTATGTAAAGATGAAACCTCCAGAAGCCACGGGAAAGCTCTATGCCAGATCACTATAATAAGGCATGGTACTTTTCAATTGCTTAGAGTTCAGTTGAATATCTAAAAATAAACTCTAAGCCGTAGAGAAGTGCTATGACGGCAGATCTCTATTGACAACCATAGAGAAATGTTACGAAAGATCGATTTTCTAAGGCATAGACATGCTACGCCAGATCATTATTCTAGGCCGTGTAGAATTGACATGTCAGATCTTAATTTAAGCAATGGAGAATTGCTACGCCAAATAATTAATCCCCAACACAGTGCATAGCTTCAAATATTTAGGAGCCATTGTATCAGGGTCGCACAAACGTTAAACAACTGCTGCCCTGACAAGATTGAAGCGTATTTGGAAAGACATGGCCATCAGTTTACATTCCAAGGTAAGTTTGTTAGTTATTCATTGTGTAACACCCACGATCTGTGTACTACATAATATGAGCACACAGATGTGGCACAATAGACACTGGGCGGATTGCAGTGAAAGAAAGACAGGAAATAACAATAAAGAAATAGAGATGGATAAATAAAACAACAATAAAACAACAATAAAACCCACAGCTGCAGTTTACCAAAATGGATCTTTAATTTTTATGATTGGTTGCCTTTAAAATCATAAATCATAACGTTACTCCATAAAGAATAAAACAAAGGGAACCGCTTATTCTTAAATACAACTGGGCTACTGGAAAAAACGACAATGAGTAAGACTTTAACGGATCAGGCAGACTGACATGGAGAAAAAACAGTAAACTCAGGTGGCAATTTGGGTTTGTGGCTACTTGGCTTTTGGGGAGTTTAAAACAGAAAACCCTGAAACGAAAAATACACAAATTACAATCCATGCTTTAAATTCTCGTTACATAACACTCAATGCCATGCATGTTTTATATAGTCTGTGGTATTAACACAATTCCGTAATACAAAATACAGTAACTTCTCTACTTAAGTAATATTTAATTAAAACGACTGTTATCGACCCCAACTGCTCTTTTGCTTACATATAGAGTACAAACACCACCAATGGAAATTTATAGTACACAAACGGAACATTAACTTTCAACACATGGTTTTCTCACGCAGATTCTAAACGCTAGAATCCATATGTAATGATTCACTGAGGCCAAAACACATGGTAATATGTAATAATGCAATCATTACATTTCATTCTATTACAACAGTCATTTATCCTCATGACTACTTTCACAGGCGGCAATTTCATTATGAGTTGTGCTAAATGTGTGCAGGGAAATTTTGCATAAGTCCCCACATCTAGGACAACTGCCGACAAATAAGTAACATTATTTGTATAATATAGCCCTAACAGCCATGCATGTACTCTGCCGGCTATTTATTAATCTGAGTCCAATTTCCTATTGATAAAGACAGGAAATTCGATCAGTAATTTCTATCAATCTGCCCCCACTTGGGAATTACATTCCGAGATCACCATGGTTATTTTCAACATTAACGACAAACAGTAAGGCTACAACGATCCTATAATATAGGCCTCCACGCGATCTGTTTACCCCGGAAGTGGCTAGGTATTTTCCCCGAGAAAACCCCTTCCGCCGGTGACGTCAGAAACGCGAGGGAGACCTCATTAGCATATGACGCGGCCGCGACTGACCGCTCGGAAAGAGATCACGACTGGCCTCGGCTGACCCAGCAATGCTGACCCCAGACAGCCCGAGGTACAGACAAAGAACTGCAGGCCGGTCTACGCTAACACACATGTATGCACATAAGGCAAACGGCCCGAGCTCCAAGTCCAAACCACATTTGCATCATATAGAACATAAAAATAATTTCCATTCTACACAATCATATGAAAAATAAGATTTCGAATGCAAGGGTTTTGACATTAGCAGACAATGAATTAGTTTAGCAATTTCCTCGCATTATTTTATGGTAGTGTCCACGATCCCAGACAAGAAGAAAGGTAACTTATTTATGTTAAAATATTTATAAAAGTAACAAAACATTTGCAAAAGACAACATGCAATCAATTTCGTATATGAATCAACAAAAGAATTAAAAGATAACAGTTTCTTTACCTGATTTAGGATTTTCTTGCTGCCCCACCAAAAAATAGCAACAAGTTTTCGATCTAGACAAATGCGGCCGACTTTCAGACTGTCTGGCACTGAAGTGAACTTAGCGGGATGAGACAAAAGGATGCAGGATGCTAAGTGGCACTAACTTGAGATTTGCAATATTAACTTGATGTTTTTATTGCATCCGACCTACAATAACTGATGCTACTAAACCACGTCTACACCTTAATGCATGGGCAATCCCAGTAAAGCTGCAAACAATAAATATTACAGGGACTCTATTCTGTGGGTGCAAGGATACGGGAATTTCCTAATACACCTGCGGAAGAATACAAGTCCTAGAACCACAATTAATAACCAGGGGCGGATCAGTTAGTTTTTTTTTTTTTTTTTTTTTTTTTGGGGGGGGGGGGGGGTTCCAAAATTCGTATAAATAAATAAATAAATAAATATAAATATATATATATATATATATATATTATATATATATATATATATATATATATATATATATATATATATATTTATATATATATATATATATATATATATATATATATATATATATATAGTATTTATTTTATGTTTATGTTTATTTTTATAATTGTATTCTCTCTCTCTCTCTTTCTCTCCTTCTTCTTCTTCTTTCTTTTCCTTTTTTTTTTTTTTTTTTTTTGGGGGGCTGGGGGGGGGGTTCCGGAAACCCCGGAACCCCCCCCCCCTCGTCCGCCCCTGAATAACAATAATGTTATTTCTAATTTAATTTACCTTTATTCTATTATTATTATTCATATTCTAAGTTGTTGTTTCTTAACCAGTTTACTTATTTTATTGTTTACCCGGCCGACCCCTAATAGACGAGTCAATTAAAGGGAAGTAATCAATATTAGCGAATTTCGGCAATGGTTTGCAGTGGTTGTCTCCCTTCTCCCGTAGAGCTCTCGGTCTAAGATCGATCCTTTTAGTAACTAAAACTGTTCGGAAAACAGTGGCGGTTACACTTGCTTACAGGGTCTAGCGGACTGCAAAAACCCAATCGAGACCACAAAATCAAGACCACAACTTGGCTGAAAGAGGACTCATCCCTGATCCGCATAAAAGATCTGCTGAAACAACCCTAATGGTAACACTGAAGGCACTCCACCAGCCGGTCACTTTACAATAAAGGCATCCCACGCAGGGGACGCGGAGGCTATACTCAAATTTATCGAAACCCCGTTTACAAAAACAAAATCGAAGACAAACATCATTATAAAACATCAACAAAACACATACATAAAAAATGCCTACATTGCTAAATAATAATATCGTAGGAAGCCCTAGTTACCATTTGGCAGAAAGCGTCTAATATTCCCAAGCTGATCCAACAGACCTCAAACACAAATGAGGAGTTTTGTTCCCGAAGAGTTTTCAAAAAAAAAAAAGGTAGGTGACTGGTAAAGCGAAGAAGATAGTATAGTAGATTGATAGAACAGAGTAGGAATGAGAAAGAACAAATGAGAAAGACAGCGGCAGTGGGAATTTAAAGCACTAAATTTCCAGAAAGTGGGTATACTATTTATTATTTTTTTTAAAAACCGGCACCCACATGGTGAGATTCCAAGGTAAGGTTGCTGATCAGCTGATCCGGTCTCATCTAGATGGAAACAGCTTGCATGTCAAGTTTCAGTCGGCATACAGAAGTGGACATAGCACTGAGATGGCACTTTTGAGAGTTGTGAGCGATCTCCTGGGGATGGTTGATGGGGGTAGTAACGCACTGCTTGTTCTTCTTGATCTCAGTGCCGCATTCGACACCATTCATGTACATCATGCACTCCTCTGAGATTGGCGTTTGCAGCACTGTACTGGAATGGTTTTCCTCCTATCTGTCGGACATATATCAATGTGTTCATGTCAAGGGGTACACTTCCCCTGAAACTCTTCTTTCCTGTGGAGTTCCACAGGGTTCTGTCCTTGGACCCCTTCTGTTCTCTCTGTATGTTCGCCAGTTGTCTAACCTCATAAGCAGTTTCTCCATTGATCATCACTTCTTCGCTGATGATTCGGAACTATATTCCAAAATTCCAATTGATTGTGGTGGTGCTATTACAGCCGTCAGAAATGTTGAGCAGTGCTGTCTTGAGATCAAGAGGTGGATGAATGCGAACAAGTTGAAAATAAATGAACAGAAGACTTTGTGGGCCGCGAATTAAAAGAAAATCTTGTCCATTCCAGTCCATGCAGGTTGGTGATGCTGACATTCAGTTCTCCCCTTTTGTAAAGACTCTTGGCCTTGTGCTTGACTGTGACCTTTCACTTCAACAGCATGTTTCGACAGTGGTGAGATCCTGTTTCTTTCATTTAAGAGCTCTTGGTAAAATCCGTTCTTCTCTGGCTCGTAGTGCAGCAAACACTGTTGCTATCTCTTTGGTCTTGTCAAGACTATACTATTGCAACAGCCTTCTTGCCAATCTGCCTCAAGCACAGATTAAACGCCTCCAATCTGCGCAGAATTCTGCAACTCGATTGGTCACAAAAAGTCGTAAATCAGTCCACATCATCCCCATTCTTGAGCAACTCATTGGCTTCCTGTCCACAAACGCATTAAACACAAACTGCTTTCAGTTGCCTATCGCGCAGTTAAAGAGCACACTCCTGAATACCTGTTCGAACTTCTGAATGTGTGCGAACCATCTTGCAGCCTCCGCTTAGCTTCCAAGTCTCTATTCGTTGTTCCTGGGCACAAGCAGTGTAGGACTAAGAGCTATGGCCAGAGGTCTTTCAGATACACTGCACCGGTCTGGTGGAATGCTCTTCCAGAAGGCATAAAGAGAGCAGACTCTGTCGATGCATTTCGCAGAAACTTGAAAACAAATTTCTTCTCTTCTTGCTAAGCTGGATGTATAACTATCTGATCTCATCCCAGTTTCATAAGTCATTGCGTGAAAGTATTGCATAAATGTTAATTGTCTGGTCTGCCTGATAGAATGTGTTGAGCAATAGTGAAGAAGTTAAAATGTTAGGTTATGATCTATGCACCCTTCCCGCCATGTGTGTGTGCGTGTGCGCGCGTGTGTGTGTATTTATCCACCTCCCTCCCACCAGCGCTGCGATCATGCCCGTCGGCGTGGAGATATTTACGCGCTTTATAAATTATTCATTCATTGATTCGAGAATGGACTGGCTTGACACTGAGCGAAGCATGAGGGTTGCTGATGACAGAGAAAGATGGAGTACGCGCGCTGGTTAAACGATCATCTGTGGTGCCCCAACAACCTCCGAGTTACGGGATAGGATAAGATAGGAAATAATTTGAGTTTGTGTAAGAGACCTTAAAATATTAAACCGTTTGAGATGTGCAATAAACTTTTTTTTTTTTTTTTGAGACTTAGAACGGAGAACCTTGGTGTCATCAAAGGTCTCACCTTAGTTCAGAACGGAGAACCTTGGTGTCATCAAAGGTCTCACCTTAGTTCAGAACGGAGAACCTTGGTGTAATCAAAGGTGTCACCTTAGTTCAGAATGGAGAACCTTGGTGTCACCAAAGGTGTCACCTTAGTTCAGAACGGAAAACCTTGGTGTCACCAAAGGTGTCACCTTAGTTCAGAACGGAAAACCTTGGTGTCATCAAAGGTGTCACCTTAGTTCAGAACGGAGAACCTTGGTGTCATCAAAGGTGTCACCTTAGTTCAGAACGGAGAACCTTGGTGTCATCAAAGGTGTCACCTTAGTTCAGAACGGAGAACCTTGGTGTCACCAAAGGTGTCACCTTAGTTCAGAACGGAGAACCTTCGTGTCATCAAAGGTGTCACCTTAGTTCAGAACGGAGAACCTTGGTGTCACCTTAGTTCAGAACGGAGAACCTTCGTGTCATCAAAGGTGTCACCAGGGGCGGACGAGGGGGGGGGTTTCCGGGGTTTCCGGAAACCCCCCCCCAGCCCCCCCAAAAAAAGGAAAAGAAAGAAGAAGAAGAAGGAGAGAAAGAGAGAGAGAGAGAATACAATTATAAAAATAAACATAAAATAAATACTATATATGTATATATATATATATATATATATATATATATATATATATATATATATATATATATATAATATATATATATATATATATATATATATATATATATATATATATATATATATATATATAATATATTTTTTATTTATTTATTTATTTATTTTTTTATACGAATTTTGGAACCCCCCCCAAAAAAAACTAACTGATCCGCCCCTGTTGGTGTCACCAAAGGTCTCACGCTAGTTCGTCCCATAGCTGGATTGGAAGCTGCAACCTTCGGCATATGAAATCAAACACTATCCACTGTGCTAGCAAGGTCACCCCCATCCATTGACGCTCGAAACTTTTGTTCTTCGTCAAGACTAGGCTGTGCATGCACATTATTCTATCACATCATGCAAACTTTAAAGATTCTGATGCTCATGTCCTAGACTTGTGGGGTCGAGTGCCAGTTACATGAACACGGTGATTTTAAAAAAAAATTTCTAGCCAATTGCCACGGCTGAGGGTGTAAAAGTCTCTTTTAATGCTTCCCTCTCCCCCTCCCCTCCCTCCCTACCCCCCCCCCCCCCCCCCCCCCCCCCCGAACATACCTTCCCTGGTCCCCATTAACGAATAAAGGCCAAACGTCCGGTAAAGTCTCAGAGGACGCAAAATTCGGAAGAAAAGAAGTACACGCACCTGCTTTCACTAAGCTGTGTTCCCCTTGTCGTGTGTGGGTGGTCTTGCCCTGTTGCTGTCACAGGCGCTTGTATCTGGACACGCGAACGCCTATGCCTGTGACGCGTCTCCCTTTGGTTATGTATTGGACACGCCGGCGCCTATGTCGGTGACGCGTCTTCCTTTGGTTATGTATTATAGATAATCAAAGGGAGACGCGTCACAGGCTATAGGCGCTCGCTTGTCCAGGTACAAGCGCCTGTGGTTGCTGCTATGGAGTGGCCTCGCGGTACTGTGGACTAGTCGCCGTTTTCCTTAGCCGAAGGTCGCGGATTCGATTCCCGCAAGGGGCGAACTTATGTGATTTAGGTACGAGATTATTCAGGGCACTGAGGGTTTTCTCCAGGTACTCCGGTTTCCTCCCTTCCTTAAATAATGGCATTGGGCGTAGTCAATCTGTAATTTCAGAAATAAAAATTCCGTTTCCTTTCCGTCTTTAATAGCGATCTTGCTGCCTTTAAACCACATGTTTGAGTGATGAATGTGTGTGTGTGTGAGAGTGGGTGAAACATGTGAGCCTGTAGGCTGGTACTGATCGCCGCTCTCTTGAGTCTGATTGGTGATTTAGAAAAAAGCGTTTATCCATTATATTATTATTATTATTATTATTATTATTATTATTATTATTATTATTATTATTATTATTATTATTCATTATTATTATTATTATTATTATTATTATTATTATTATTATTATTATTATTATTATTATTATTGTTGTTGTTATTATTATTAAGATAATGATGATGATAATGATGATGATGATAATGATGATGAGGATGATGATGATGATAATAATAATAATAATAATAATAATAATAATAATAATAATAATAATAATAATAATAATAATAATAATTATTATTATTATTACTACTACTTTTTTGTTCTTCTTGTTGTTGTTGATTGTGCTGAGAAGGGTTATAGGAATATCGCCTGCATCTCCAAACCTATAAAAATGAATAAAAAAAAGCTGAAAACATATTTAAAAATAGAAATACAATACTAATGCTAATACTACTAAAAATAATATTAGTTGTAATAATAAAAAAAAAAAAAAAGGTAAAGGTAGTCCCATAGCCTTGTGGCCGTAGGGGAGCGTGATGTTGGAGATCACACTTATCTTGGGCCAATAATAATACTAATAATAATAATAATAATAATAATAATAATAATAATAATAATAATAATAATAATAATAATAATAAATATAATACTACTAATAATAATAATTATTAATAATTATTATTATAACAATAATAAATGAAATAATAGTATTTAATAATACTAAATCATTATCAATCAATAAATACATAAATAAATACATTTCCTATCCTATCCTATCCCGTAAATCGTCGGTCGTGGGGGCACCACATGCAGATGACCGTTTAACCAGCGTACTCCATCTTTCCCTGTCCTCAGCAACCCTGATTGTTTCGCTCAGTGTCAAACCAGTCCATTCTCGAATGTTGTCCTCCCACCTCTTTTTCGATCTCCCTCTTCTTCTACCTCCTTGCACTGTGCCTTGCAGGATGGTCCTTGCAAGATCTGATGATCTGGTGACGTGGCCATACCATCGGAGTTTCCGTTTTTTAACCACTGTGAGCAGGTCATCGTGTTGTCCAATGGCTTGTGTGATGGTCTGTCGGACTTCGTCGTTGGTGATGTGATGGGTATAGGAAATGCCCAGAAGTCTTCTGTAGCACCTCATTTCCATGCTTTGTATTCTTCGTTGGAGATCTGCTGTGAGGGTCCATGTTTAGCAAGCATATAGGAAGATGGAGATGACAAGGGAGCGCAGCAGCCTTACCTTGGAATGTAGACTGGTGGTCATGCCTTTCCAAATTTGCTTCAACCTCGCCAGGGCAGCAGTTGTTTGTGCGATCCTGGAGAGGACTTCCTGTCGGGACCCATTGTCTGAAACAATGGCTCCTAAATATTTGAAGCTATGCACTGTGTTGAGGGATTGGCCTTGGACTTTGATGTCCGTGTTGATGCCATTGGTGTTGTTGGTCATCATTTTGGTCTTCCCTGCACTTATTTCCATTCCATAGGCGCTGGAAATGGTGTCAAGCCTCTGTACCAGCTGTTCAAGTTCTTGTTTCTCTCCAGCCAATCCATCAATGTCATCCGCAAAACGAAGGTTGGAGATTGCTCTTCCCTCTATGCTGACTGTGCCTTCGTGATCTGCAATTGCATCTGACATGATGTGCTCTAGGAAGATGTTGAAGAGTGTTGGAGAGAGTAGGCATCCCTGACGCACAACGATTGTTGTTCTGAACCAGTTTCCGATGGCGCTGTTGTGGAGGACTGCACTGGTAGCCTTGTCATACAGGCTTTTGATGACTTCAATAATTGTAGGGCGGATGTTGTACACTCTCATGGTTGCCCACAGAGCTGCATGCCAGACTCGGTCAAACGCCTTTTTGAAGTCTACATGAGATAGATGTTGGTGCTGTAGGTATTTCTCGCAGATTATTCCGAGTTTGAAAATCTGTTCAGTGGTACTTCGCCCTGCCCTGAATCCTGCTTGCTCTTTAGCTATGATTTGTTCAGCTTGCATGGGGTTTCAACCTGTTGAGTATTATTTTACATTTAAATACACACAAAAAAAAACCAACAACAATAAAATAAAATGTAAACGCAATATAAATACGTAAAATAAAATTCAACCAAATAAAAATAAACACATAAAACAAAATGAATAAATAAAGAAAGAAAGTGTTAAAAATAAAGTAATAAATTAAATTAAATTGATGTTCAAAATAAATAAATAAATAAATAACATCTGCTTGTATCCCAAGTCAACCACTTTTTATTTTATTGCACCTTTTTATTTGTGCTTTTAATAGGGAACACTACTGCTTCAACAATTTGTTCCCTATGCATTTTTTATGTTCGATTTAATTATTTATTTTGTATATTTAGTGTTCTTACTTTTAAAAAAAAAAAGTTAGTTTTCTGTCTTATTATAATTTTAAAAACAACAACAACAACAACAAACAAAACAAAAACACACTTACTTTTGCTTATTATTACATAAAGTTCGCAATTTTTTCCCTCTTGACGCGACAGGCTGGAGATGTTTAGTGTAGAGAACGAGCTTGTGGCTACACCCCAAGTTTGTACTTGATTGTTACCTCCCTTCATTAGTTTCTCGTCGCAAACCATGGACCAAAGAATATTTTTAGTCCATGTCGCAACCAAAGAGTGTAATGCACAGGCGCTTGTATCTGGACACGCGAGCGCCTATGACGCGTCTCCCTTTGGTAACTATAGGCGCTCGCGTGTCCAGATACAAGCGCCTGTGGTGTAATGCTATGCTAAGGTCCCCGGACACATTGCGTACATGGGACAAAGAGTGTAATGAATAACATTAATTTATGAATTTATAAGAGACGAACTCCAAGAGAACACCGTTCCGTACGCAGGAGTTGTGCCCCTTAACCTTAGCTTGCTACAACATGGCCGCGGCGAGAGGAAGGCGGAAAGAGGGCGATCGTACAAAACAAGGAGGCGACTTTTGCTCGGCAATTTATTGCAAGAATGCCAGATACAAGCTGAGCTGCAAGGGGAAGCCCTTTTACAAGTATCCGCGGGATGAGGCGAGGTGAGTTGATGTAACTGCGCTGAAAAACCCAAAGTTCACACGCTCACCCAGTCGGACTTTTTTTTTTAGTCTAATGACTAAAATGAGTAATGACTAATGTAATGTTCCAGTTCAACGTCTTGATTTACTTCAAGTCTGAGTCGATTGCAGGCCTAAACCCAGTAAACGTGTTTTTTTTCCAGGTGACGAATTTCAGGTAGATAATTATTTTCTTGACGATATTTAAAATTAAACAGGTGCAACTGTAAAATTTAGCAGTGGAAAGCCAGCAGGACACAAATTTATGTCACAGTGTCAGTGTCATGCTCACGGATTGGTTTGGGTGACTGACCTGGCAGATTTGACCATTTACACAATGATCTGAAGTGATGATGGGTTTCAGAAATAAAGAAGACAAGGAAAAAAAAAAGAAGGAAGGAGAAGAAAAACTGTCACACCTTGGCAATGTTCAGTGTTGTTTTCGAACCATTTCACTGTCCTGCAATGTAGAGAGCTACACGTTTTTGATCCAAACAATATTTTGTCTGCCCCTGACAGATGCAGAATATGGATGCAATACTGCAGAAGACAGTTCAAGAAGGGCTTGACACCAGCAGACCTCTACAAACGGAACTACAAACTTTGCAACGACCACTTTGAATCCAACCAGTTCAATGTGCCAGAGGAGAGAAAGAGTTTGAAGTGGAATGCAGTCCCAACACTATTCAAGGTTCCCAACCCACCACCTAAAGTAAGTTTGTTCAGTTTACTTTTTAGTCGTATTCAGAGGTGCCAACCAGTACGGATTGACCGTAGTTAATTCCGGCGAAGTGAATTAAATACGGAAATATGGTAGCTTTTATAAAAATACGGAGAAGAAGTTGCCGATCGTTTATTTTTGCCAGGGTGCTTCTGTACCGGTTTCTGATCTCAGAATAGTACTCCTGCACTCACTGAACGTCGCTGTGTGCCTGCGGTATTTTTCGACACGCTTTTCGATTCATGACTGTACTCTAATCAATCATGTGATGAAAGCCGAATCAACAGGGTGGAGAATTCTCCGCGAATCCGCGGATTTCCGCGGAAGGCATTTGCATTTCCGAGAAAAAAATATTGAGTTCCGAGTGTGAGAAGCTGAGGGCTACCCTTTACTGGGCATAGCGGCCAAAGGTCTAAACAGGCAAAACGTCCAAAAGCGTCTGTATCAACCATGTGGTTATATTCTCACGTTGTTTGAAAGATTGCGAGACTTCCGGTTTATTCTTTCACAACATTCGACTGCATTTCCACAAGTTTTCTCTGTGGTGCGGTCGTTTTTTGTTTTCAAATTTTCGTGTGTGTGTTTCTAAAATGGATGGTTTGGATTCTTCGACTGATGAAGGGGAGTTTACAGGCTTCCATTTATCAGACATTAAAGTGAGAGAAATGGACTTAAAGTCGGAGGAAGAGATCGGTACTGACATAATTAGACAATTAGTGTCAGTAGTGTGCATGCATACGATCTTTCAGACTGGCATGAAAGTAAAGAAGAGGAGGGGGCTTGTTTGAACTTTTTAAAACTTTTTTTTTTTTATACACATGGAGTAATCAAAAACAAGACATGACAAGAGAAGTATAAAAAAAAGGTAGAAAGATTTTTCTGTTCATTTTGCATTTTATTTCATTTAAATCTATACACTAGTCACTAATACCTAAGATGTAGTGTTTTTACTAACGTACCCCTAAATTAGTAAATATCTCTAAAATTATAAAAATTCTTGCCTGTTTACAGCTAAAAAAATAGACAAACGTGTGCCCAGTAAAATTTGAAATGTGGAGTTTGTGTGTAACAGTGGTGGACCTCAAACTTTGTTAGGCCTACAAATCAAGATTCTCAACTTTTTTGAAAGACATGTGCATAATACTAGGTACTCCAAGCCCTTCATTGGCTCTTGTCCGCTCCGCAGTTTTGACTCAGTTTTCACTTCACTTTCAACACTTATTATTAATGTAAAACTGCATCAAAACGAACAGTGGCTGTATTCAAATAAAAATTGAAAGCTTTATCTTTACATCTGTGTTGTTTTTAATGCATGTTTATGCGAAAGATTCCGAGAAAACAGCTTTTGAATACGCCCCTATCCGAACGCTGAATGCCGCTGCGAAAAAATTGTCACCGTCGTTTGCTGAGAGGTGACTCGTTTCAAAGTCTAAGCGCTTTGCGATACTTCATTGGATGGCCTAAAAATAAGAACCAATGAGAAGTTCGGATACTTAGCTTCATTTACATATAAGTATGGTGGGCTCTCGTGTGTAAACGTTTTGTTACGAGCCGAACAAAGTGGATAAAGCGGTTTTGATGTAAGTTTGATTTTAACTAGAAGTTTAAAACTTAGCAAGAAATAAAGAGCAGACTTTCCTTTATAAAACTAGGGTATTTATTAATTTGTGCATTACTGTATCGCGGAGCGCTTTGCCGTAGAAAAGTGTACCCAAACTGTGTTCGGGTTTTCTTCCGGCCATGGCCAACTCGTAGGCCTATTCAGCGACACGAGTGCTGAGCGTAGTAGCACACCAGTAGGCCTATAATTTGCCTGCACGCACTGCGAATTTGATGATTTCCCAACTTTGAAGCACCAAAACGGCTGAACATTACATGGGATAGGCATGAAGAAAATTGGGCTTGGAGTATAACATATGAAGGGGTTACCTGTCAAAAATCAGCTTTCTGGTATCAATATTGGCTTCACTTTGAGACTCCAAAGTTGTCAATTTCTTCAATTCCAAAACGTTGCCAAAAAAACACCAACATTCCGCATTTTCAAACATTAATAACTTTTTACCTATTTGTCCTATGGGGAAAAAAAATATACCACTGTGTTCAGAATGAAAAGCTCTTTAAATCTATGTCAGTTTTGTGATGAGGAAATCATTTTTTAAAAATGGCTTTTGACTACCTAATAATACATTCTTTTGTTGTTGTTGTTGTTTCTATTCATGTTTACTTTGTGCTTTTTGCTTTCAGGAGAGGCCCTAAATTACTTTCAAAATAGCATAAAATGATAAATTCATTTTCTTCCAGGGGGCGAATACCGGGGCTTGGCCCCTGGGCCCCGGCCGGATTTCAGAGATTTCTTGATTCAGTTGTTCTCCACCCTGATCAAGCACGCGCGTGCTTTTTACCCAACCTCTAGGCCTGAATGAAGCACGTGATCCATTTGTCCAATGAATACACTCAACCTACCCTACCCTATCCTACCCTAAGCCTGGTCTAAAAATAGACCTGTACCAGTTCCCTCCATAATAGTCTAAACCGCCTTTCAGAGTATTTTAAAATCGCGAAAATGGCAGGATGTGGTAGACCCAGAAAAAGAAAAGCTGCTAAGTCTGATGACGAAGCCGATTCCTCATCAAAGAAAACAAAGCCTGCAACTAAACGACTGCAAGATTTTCTGCATTCATACACAGAAGCACATCCATGCATCATTGCGTCGAAACTGTCAACAAAGTACGCTCGCCGTACTGTCTGTGGCTTTGATTTTTTGACAAGTCATGGTGGCTTTGACGATGTTGCCAGGCATGTTGCATCTGCTAGACACAAAGCTTACTTACTGTCCAAGATCATGCTGAGGATTTTCCTGATCCCTGTATCCAACTGTTCATGTGAAAGGGTCTTTTCTCTGATTAGAAAAACAAAAACTGACTTTAGAGCGACTATGGGAAGTAAGACACTGAATGCCATGCTGCAGTTGAAATCAAGAAACTCAAATACTGACTGTTACAAAACAAAACTCTCCAACACTTCTGAAAAAGTGCAAAAAGGCAACTGCTAAGTCCTTGAAACAATAGAACTGTTTTGTTGCTGACATTGCTTTTATTGGAAAGACTATCACACTATCATTATCATTCATTTTAAGTAAAATGAGTCTAGTGTTCAACAAGCTGATTTTCTTGGTGATTTTAGAGGACTGAAAATAGCCTGCTGTTTCAGAAGTAAACCTGTCGTTACTTTATAGTGTCATAGGCTGGGTTTTGCGAGAAAAAAACACCCACTGACAAGTGTTAAAAAATACTGACAAACGGGTCCGGAAATACTGACAAGAAGATTAGGGGGTTGGCACCTCTGCGTATTGTTTCTCCACACCGACTCAACCAAAGCTTTTAGGTTTTGAAGTTAGTTCAGCCAGGCTAGCTATACATAGCTTTGCCGGTGCTCTTCTTTCCTTTCCTTTCACTGAAAGGGAGGGTGTAGGTAAGCTATAAATAGCCCGCAGCCAGCAAAATGTGGGAGAACCTAAGAGTGCTGCTCACATAGGCATTGAGCTGGTGTGTGTCTCCCTTCCTTTCGTCATACTGCATTCAAAATGGAGTAACAGAGACTGTAAATTGTCTCTTTTCAGCAGACAAGCTGGGCGACAACAATTCTATTCATCCTGTCCTTGGTTAGTCATTCACTTTTTCTGTAAAGGAGCTAAGTAGAAGTTATCCCAACACTTGCCACATTTCTCTCTCTCCAGTGTGCTGCATTTGGTGCCTTCCTATGACCTCTCTGGAATATATATTAATATGCTAAAATAGAATGTACCTCTTTTCACGTAACGGCTGATCACCAGAAAAAGGACCGGTAATATCGAAATAAAAGGTAAATTAAAATTTATTTGGTTTTAAACACATTCAGTGTTCCCGATTACTCACAGTAGTGCGTCAATTACGCACAAAATATGAAAAATGACGCAGAAAAATTTGCATGTGTGCGTCCTGTGGACACGATCATGTCACTTCTGACTTGGTTGACTGGGCCCAAAACCTGTTCATCCACAGCAACATCAAGTACAGATCCAGAAGCTGTTGTGCAGGGTGCTCTGAAGGAGTTTGCAGCAACCAAGCGACTCAGGCTTAAATAAACATTTAATACATGTTTTAATTTTTTGTTTTTATATGATTATGATAACTAATGTGACGCTTTAAGTTTAACAGAGTAAAAAAAACACGTGAGGTTGGACTTGTTTTTACATTTCTTTTTCCGATTTGGGGACTCTCAAAATTTGCACAAGGACTCTTAAAATTTTATACCTGGGAGTCCCAAGGACTCTCATTTTTTGTGTGTGGAGGGAACACTGACATTAAATAAATACTGTAATATAATGTAAATATGGTGCCCATACTTCAGCTATCGCGGCCAGTTTCGGAACCTATCTACCGCGATAAACGAGGGTTCACTATATTGTATAAACAATTTTTACAAACAGGAAATGTATAATTTAGGCTATCCCTACTTTGAAATGGTTGACAGTCACAAGGTAATATTCTCAACATATGCCAAAAGTCAAATAGTAATTACATTTATTTTATGTGGTTTTTTTAAATTGTATACACATTTTTCAAAAATATGCGTCTGCATTTATTTTGCAGCACTCCAAAGATGGGGGACCAACAGAAAAAAATCCTGACCCAGGTATGGCAGATGGATCAAAAGCCTGTGCTCGTCGAAAGGCACCCAAGAAACGACATTTTCAGCAACCTTTCCATGCAAAAGGAAGGAAGTTCCGGAAAGCTAGCAAGGTGGGTAATGCCTAATATATAATATCTCTATATATAATTATATATATATGGTTAGAATTTAACTTTTTTACAAGGGTGCTTTTTGGGTGCCTTACTTGAAACTTTTGGGTGCCCAAACACATGTTTGAGTGCCCAGAGACAAATAACTTGAAATACAGGAGTGACCTTCTAGGAGATTCCCTCCAGTTAAAGCTAGCCAAGCAGTTACAAAATGACAAAAAAACAAAAAAAAAAAACAAAAAAAAAAACCACTAATAATGTGTTTTTGGTTGTATTAAAAAAAATCTTCTGTTTATTATTTTTGACCCATGAAACAGAAAAAAAGTGTTTAAAAGTATCAGAGTAACAATACAAGCAATGACAAAGGCTCAATTTTCAATATTTGAGAAGCATTTACATTTTTGGTTGGAAGATGTCAAATACTTTACTTGACATGCTTGTTTCAGAGAAACTTCATGTTTTGTTTTGCACGCGCAAGATAGCAACTGACTCCCTGATTGGTCATTCAAATCAGAAAGCTTGTCTTTCATGCGTAAATGGAGACTATTCCCGACCTACCTCGACCAAAAGTGAATGGAGAAAATAAGAATGCGATGTGCAACAGAATGTTTCTGTTACTGTCACTCTGAAGGTTTTCTCCGATCTATAATTACGATAATGACTATTGGAATGGAGCTTCAATGAGTTAATTTTCATTTAGGATTGTACACGCGCTCATTGGGCGCACTGTCAAGTAGGATCTGGGTGTCCAAACAGGAATTAAGGCTCCCCAGGCGCTCGGGTGCATTCCTAATTCTAACGCTATATATATAGTATATTATGTATGTAGCCCACCGCTGATAGATGGTAGAGCGTCTGGGAAATCGATGACCCAGGTTCGAATCCCATGGTGTGTAAAATAAAAAGTGACCCATTTTTACTGTCCATTTTATCAGTATGATTGCTCTGGTGGTTCAGTGTTGATTTAGATCCCTACCCCTTTTTCCCTGGGATGGTTGTCCCAGTCTGCCATGTGGCCAGTGGTGGTTAAACCTCAACGTTAAACCTCAATGTTCATTCATATGTATAATAACCTCCGACATGTAATTAACACTGATCCGTAAGTGTATACACGGCTGTAAATATTTATACTGTTTTCCTTCCTGGGCCTAACCGGGCATATAAATAGCTGTAAATAGGTTTTTGCTATTCTATTTTCTGTCTTTTTTGTCATTTGTGTACATAGTTGTAAATAGTATATCTTTGTCTTTTTTTTGTAATTTATGTACATAATTGTAAATAGTCTGTACCTTTACTGTCCCGTCTTTTGGTGTATTGTAGCAAAAGTAATGTTTCATCGAGTGCATGTATTTATATGTTATGACTATGTAAAGCATGGTGAGTCTGGTCATAGGCTGGAGTACCCGCTATATAAAAATCCGTTATTATTATTATTAACACACACACACACACACAAATTTCACTGTTACAGTGAAAGAAATCAATCTTTTATGAATCTTGAACGCATCATGTGCTTGCTTGCTACATGTAGTTGAAGATTGATGGGGGGGGGGGGGGGGGAGGGGGGGGGAAACAACATAGAGCTAAGTTTTTTTTTAGCCTGTGTGCCATACCTTGCTATGCAAATGGAGTGGTTTTAGCCTGTAACGATAACTTTGTAAGCTTGCTCTGCGAAACTACCACTTACCTACCTACCACCGAACTACCCGGTTTCTCTCACCTGAAAGAGACTTGTGGCATACGCGGAGTACTTGGATGTCAGATGATAACACTGCAGCCAGTACAGGCAGTGGTTCAAATCCCGTTGGCGGCCTAGAGGGTAAAATAATAATAACAAATAAATAAATAAACGAAAATAAAAATAAATATAAAAACAATATAAAAAAATTATCCTGAGACACTGCGCCACTACTCTTGAAAGATCCTGATGCTCATGTCCTAGACGGGTGAGTGCCAGCTGCACACACAATAACACTCAGCATGCACTAGGTCCCTTCTCCCCATCCCCTTTCGCCCAGGATCGTGCTTGGGCATCTGGTGGGTTGGACTATGCGCCCAAAGCTTGCAGGTGGGCACCTGGAGCAGTTGCAGCTAGAACCTGTATGGACCAGTGCCTTGAGCTGCTCTTGAGCTGGAAAGCACTGTAATAAATGTGATGAAATTGTTACGTTGAAACGCGAACGATAGTATGTCTGAAGCGCGCACGATAGATCTAATCGTTTCGATTTGCAAAGTATTCAATAATGGAGTTTATTTACCTTTGATTTGAGTTTGCGTTGTGGTTAGAGGAAGCTTTGTATAACGTTGATAATTTTCGTTGGTCGATATTATTGGAGAATTCTCTAGACTCGTGTGTTTACTGTCAATAGAAACCTCCCGATAAATGTAGAAAGTTGAGAACGTTCCCGGAAGGAGAAGAAATATGTATGACGTAAGACAGTGATGACGAAGTCTAAAGCGATTTGTAAATTGCGTCATACGAGATCGTTCCACCTTGTTCTGGACTAGAGAAAAAATTATATATTCGATGCTCTGTGTGTTGTTGGGAGTTGAGTTGAGAATTGTATGCAGATGTTGATGTGTGCTGAATAAAAGTGGAAAACTTCATACGAAGACTTTGCCTTGTTGCTGCTGAGTGAGCAGGCTGCGTGGATAAACAAATCAGTTACACCTATCAGGAATTCAAGCATTGGGGCTGAATCAAATACTGATAGAAAAACATCAACATCGAATCGAGTGTAACAGAAATAAATAAATAATCATTCTTACATAGCACTGTAATAAATGTGATGAAATAAATAAATAATCATTCTTACATAGCACTGTAATAAATGTGAATAAATAAATAATCATTCTTACATGGCACTTTTACTGCTCAAAAAGCTTCTCAAGGTTGCTGGCCCTTTCAGGGTCTCACTCAAGTAGCTGCTTGAGGCACCCACTTGCAGCCTTTGGGCGCATAGTCTGATTATCAGACAACTGACTGAGCACTAACATAAAGGAGCGGGTCGTAAGGGGGGTGGTGTAGGGGGAGTAAGGGAGAAGGGACCGTGTACTAGCTGGTTGTATCTGTGTAGCCATCACTCGCCGGTCTAGGACATGAGTGTCAGGATCTTTAATGGAGTGGAATGAGTGCGTACACACACTAGACCTCAGTTTATACTCTCATCCAAAGGAGTAAGGCATGTTCCCTGGACGAAGAAGAAGGAGGAGGAGGACCAAGTTATTACTATTAGTACCAAGTGTGGGAACAGCAGCTGGGAAGCTCATTTTATACCTGTTCGTTTAGTTAGGCAACCAGATTTTTTTAAATATATGATTTTTTAAATTTATTTTGACACTTTATTTCCCTTTTTTATCGTGAAATTATCTGGGTTTTCAGGGAAGCCGCAGACCTGCCTACTCTCCTGCTTTTGGCGGGAGACTCACGCTTTTGACATGCATCCTGTTGCTTTTGTTGTTATACTGTTATACTTGAAAACTGTTGTTGAAAAGGGTGGTTATCTTTTTGATCCCCTGTCTCCCGCTTTTACTCTGAGGGGGGTTAGACAGGTCTGAAGCCGTAGTCGCCGCCTGTGACGTGCCCAAACCCAAGCTACCCAATATTAGTTGTTTTTGAAATTTCTCTGATGATGTTGCACTAGCTTTCTTCTTCTAATCTGTATAAATCATAAAAAAAATTAAAAAAAAAAAATTAAAATTTTTAAAAATATTTATTTTCAACGCAGATGGTGGAGGAAGATCAACAGCAGTTGGCAGAGATAGAGGTGGATATTGCAGAAGAGCCGGAAGAATACTCCTTGTACTGGGGCCAAGGTGAGTCGCTCACAGTAATAATGATAAAAGTTAATAATGCTGGATGCTACATACGCACTTTTCACGCAAATCACCAATCGGGCTCAATGCGTGGCGACCTGTACCAACATACATGCTCACATGTTTCACCCACTCTCACACAAAACACAAAAACACATCTATCATTCAAACATGGGGTGTAAAGGCAGGGATATCGCTATTAGAAGATTGGAAAGGAAATTTTTTTTATCAACTGCATTCAATACTATTATTGAAGGGAGGGAAGAAACTAAAGTACCCAGAGATAACCCTCGGTGATCTCAATAGTCTCGTATCTGAGCCACATGTCAAACCCACGACCTTCAACAGTCCAACTTAACCTCTTGAACCCAAAAGACCGATATATCGGTCTAGCCCTTAAACAGCTGTGCCCCGATAGACCGATAAATCGGTCTCGTAACCTTACCGTTAATCTTGCGGTCCGTACACAGCTTACTGTTCTTTCTAGTACTTGCTGTTTGGAATAGGGTTATTGAGGGTTATTGGGAATGAGGTAAAGCAAAATGTCAGCGCTCTAGTGCAGCACAGTGCGTGTTTTTGTGACGGTTTTTCTCAATTTTTCGTCATGAAACGGTCTACAAATCAAGGAAGCGTCGCTAAGCGACTGTACACAACTCAGGAAGTAATCAATCAATTGTGGGATGATAATGAAGATGAAGAGATGACATTTGAAGTACTTTGGGTTGTCTAACACTTTGGTTATGTTTTCGTTGTTTTACTAAAAGCATGCTAAAAATGCCATTTTTCTCCGGGGAGCCCAGGGGATGGGCATGGGCAGGGGGTGGGGCATCCAGGGTTCAAAGGGTTAAAAAAGAGTTTTTTTGAAAGAATTTAAAGTGCATCCAAGGTGGAGAACAAAATTGGTGCACAAACTTACAAAATGTCACACTAAAAAAAAATAACTATTTGTTATATTCATAATTATTGTTGTGTGTATGGTAATATAATATTGGCGAAAATTGAATCTAAACTTGGTGTCTGACCATTCAAAAGGTTGTCTGCTATACTAAGTTACAAACTCGCTACAAACTCTCCTCTACAGGCTGTCAATCCTTCTCAGTGCTTGGTCCTTCAACTTGGAACTCTCTTTCTCTCTCTCTCTCTCTTTCTCTCTCTCTCTCTTCGCAGCTCTCCGAACATAACCACTTTCAAGTCCAACTTGAAAACTCATCTTTTCCTAAAATTTGTCTGATCTTGCCTCACATCGCTGTCATCATTCCTTTTCTGATTTAGACCACCTTTATCTATCACTGGTGTTTTACACACACTTGCTGTCTCACTGTTTTATGACAGTTGGTTCTCATCTGGTTGTATCCATTTGAGGCGTAAGGACTGTATAGTATAGTACACAGATCACGAGGTGATGGTAGAAAGCTTCAAGGGGCTGGCATGTCTGTTTAAGCCATGTTGAGACTCTTTGTAAGTAAATAGTATGCTAGTTTATGGACCTAGAACTTGTGTTGTACACTAATAATGTATTCCTGCAGCACTAATATTTTATCCCTGCAGCACTCATAATTTGTCCCTGCAGCACTAATAATTTATCCCTGCTGTGTAAGGAAGTGGGTGCTGGGATGCAGCTTACCTATGATTATAAAGGTATTATAATTAGGGGGTGGGAGGTATCTTATCTACAAGTACGCCTTAGTCAGGTAGCTCAGTGGGTAGGGTGCTGGTTTCCTATGCCAAAGGTCGAGGGTTCGAATCCCATGTGGGACGAACTTAGGTGACATAGGTAGAAGACTAGGACCAGGAGGGATTTTTTTGCGGGTAGTGTCGTTTCCTCCCTCACTTCAATAAGAGTAGAACTGATGCCATTAGAAAAAAAGAGCTCAATAAATACCTTAATTATTATTGTTGTTGTTATTATTATTATTATTAATACTAGTAGTAGTAGTATGGTATTGGACGCAGGCAATCTAAAATTCCAATATTAAAAATGATTTCTGTTCCAACTCACATAATAGCGGTCTCTTCAGATCGCTGCGCTTTGTGTTTGATTGAAGAAAAAGCTCGGGATAGCGTCCTGTAGTACTATTATTATTATTTCCTGTATTATTGCTTGTACAAGTCTAGCAAAAAGAATCATTTTGAGGCCCAAAGGTTTATTATCATGATGATGATGATTATTATTATTTAATAATTCTTATATATCCGGGCATATAAATAGCTGTGAATTAGGTTTTTGCTATTCTATTTCTGTCTTTTTTGTCATTTGTGTACATAGTTGTAAATAGTCTATTTCGGTCTTTTTTTTGTAATTTATGTACATAGTTGTAAATAGTCTGTACCTTTACTGTTCCGTCTTTTGGTGTATTGTAGCAAAAGTGATGTTTTATCGAGTGCATGTATTTATATGTAATGACTATGTAAAGCGTGGTGAGTCTGGTCATAGGCTGGAGTACCCGCTATATAAAAATCCGTTATTATTTATATTATTATTATTATTATTATTATTATTATTATTATTATTATTATATACACACCTTTCCAGTTCAGGAGCTGCCCAATACATGGCAAAATAGGCCATGCTATGCTAATACTGTACAATAAAGCACAACACCACAGAACTTAGTTTCTCTCAAATTGAGCCCTCATTATAGTGGCTGCAGTAGCTCATTAAAATATCACATGACGTACACTTTGTTAAGTATGATATTGCCATTCTGTTGCACTCCAGGGACAGAACAATGGCCAGGTGCTTACCACGCCAGCGCCGAACACGACTTCAAAGAAGCTACAACTGACGGAATAGAAGTGAAGCCAGAGCCAGAGATGGAGACAAAGCCAGAGTGCAAAGTTGATGTTGAACCCGAACCGACTACACCAATGACGGCGTCCTTGCACGGGGCTGAGTGGAAAGTGGAAATAAAAGCAGAGTTCACTGATGACGACGGCGATGATGGGAACCCCATAGCAGAGACAGGAAGTGTTGGGGGTGCACTACAGCAAGCACCAGATGCTGAGCAGATGCTGTGTCTCAAGCAAGAACCAGATGCTGAGCAGATGCTATATTATATCTCAAATAAGAACCGGACAATGACTATGATGATGATCAGAAGACCCAGTGTTTAGTGTCGACACACCCTACCACTGCAGGAGGTGAGACGTTCTTATCAATAGTGGGTGTTGCAGGTTAGAAAATACATATACGTCTTGAAGTAGTTATCAAAGTTTCCAGTTTATGTAAGTGCGTGTGAGGTCAAGATAAATTGCTCCCTCCAAAATGTTTTAAATGTCTTAATTCACGCTAAGAGGAGACTGTTTGCTTGCATATTAATTCGTTTGTTTGTGTCTGGCGAAATGCTAAAGGTCTAAATGTCATCGCTGTAGATATAGCCTAGGATAGGATAGGATAAATCACGCTAAGGTGACTATTTGCTTGCGTATTAATTCGTTTGTTTGTTTCTGTCTAAATGCTAAAGGTCTAAATGTCATCGCTGTAGACATAGGGTAACTTGCCTCCCTTGTTCCTGTCTGAATTGGAAGGTTTGGAGAGGCTCAAAAAACTTTTTCTTCGAGGGTCTCGGATCCCGAACCTAGGTTGCTGAACCTTTTGGACAAAAAAGGTTCAGGAACCTAGATTCGGGATCTGAGAAATTTGAAAAAACGTTTTTGAACCTTCCCGAACCTTCCACTTAAAACAAGCCATTAGAATTGTACCTACATGGCTGTACGCTGAGATAGGCCGAGGGCCCGAAAGTGATGCTGATCCCAATCTTGAGTGCTTCAGGCTGCTGAGGGCATAAAGTGACCACCCTACACGCTGCCTAAATCCTTAACTGATCACTTCACACTGGGCCTGTGCTAGCATCAAGGTAGTCTGAATAGTGAAACACGGGGCCTATTCTGTTAAGTTTTGGCTCCTACGGATGACGGTGTAAACGCAGGTCAGGTCTGCGCGGGCACGTGCGCATTCCACTGCACAGACTTTTAAAGATCCAGACACGCATTGTCCTAGAAGGTCGAGCGAGTGCCGACTACACAACAAATACACCCAGCAGGCACTAGGTCCCTTCTCCCTTCCCCCATACCTCGGTAGCCCAGGGCAGTGCTCAGCCATGTGGGCGTCAGGCCACTGCATCCAAAGGCTGCAAATAGCTGTGTTGGGCCCACTGAGTTAGATCCTGTATAACGGCCAGCGCCTTGAGCAGCTCTGGAGCCGGAAAATCGCTATATAAGAACGGTAAAATAATTACATTAACAAATCCTATCTTATCATTATCCCAGACCTGCCTACTCTTCCGCATTATGCGGAAGTTCTACGCATTTGAACTCTGTTTTCCGCTTTTACACCTACCTTTAAAATTCTTCCGCTTTTTTTTTTTTTTTTTTTTTTTACTAGATTTCGGTAGAAAGTCATCTGTTTTCTCTTTCGACGAACACGCAAAGTAAAACCTTTTTTCCGATTGGTCAGTCTAAAATAAATAGAACCAATAGGCTTTAACCTCTTATTTATTACACTGCCATCATTCTCATTGTGTGGAAGCAAGCTCTTTGGTGGAAGTTACTTTGTCAAATTTGTCCAGCAATCTCATCATGTCTCAAAAACCTTCATGCAAGCGAATACATAAAACGGATGACGAAGATGCAAGTGCTAGTGGCAGTGCCAAACAAGTCAAAAAGAAAAAGAGATACTATCAGAAATGGAGAAAAGATTATTCGTCAGAATATCCTGATCTTAGTGAATCGACAAAGCATGGCCCCACACATGCCTTTTGCCGAGTTTGCAATCAGGATTTTTCTAACACGCACTGAGGCAAATTCGATTGCGATCATCATATTGAATCAATTTTGCACAAGAGCTTAGAAAAATCGTCAAGTTCCCGAAAAATATCATTTTTTGTACAACCTGAGCCATCTAGTTCTACATTATTTCACCAGTTCTGTCGTGTACTGTTTGTGTATAATTATTATTATGTTGTTTTTTTTTACGCTGCTCTCGATCTTCCTCGTCAGTTGGAAAATCTTCCTCATAACTTGCCTCTGTCTTCCTCTTGAGTTCAGCGGAGGGTAGGCAGGTCTGTAATATCCTACACTATCCCGTATTTCAAAAGTTGTTGGGGCACCACCAATGACCGTTTAATAATAATACAGGATGCTATATACGCGCTTTTCCCCAAATAAATCAGGCTCAAAGCGCGGCGATCTATACCAACATACACGCTCACCTGTCTCATCTACCCTCACACACATCAAATACACATCAATCACTCAAACCGGTGGTGTAAAGTCAGGGAGATCGCTATTGAAAACGGAAAGAAAATCGATTTTTTAAAAATTTTATTGAAATTTTTATATTGACTGCATCCTGTACCATTATTGAAGGGAGGGAGGAAACCGGAGTGCCCGGAGAAAACCCTCGGTGACCTCACTAGTCTCGTACCTAAGTCACATACGTTCGCCCCTTGCGGGAATCGAACATGCGACCTTCGGCATAGGAAACCTGCCGACTTGTCCACTGCGTCTGAGGCCACCCCTAACCAGCGTTCTCCATCTTTCTCTGTCATCAGCAGCCCTCGTGGCTTCACTCTGTGTCAAACCAGTCCATTCTCGAAATGTTGTCTTCCCACCTCTTTTTCTGTCACCCTCTTTGTACACCACAATGCAATTTCTTGTAAAAGATAATAAAGTTGTCTTATCTTATCTTATCTTCTTCTACCTCCTTGCCTCCTTTTGAGTGTAAAAATAAGCAAATGCGTACATCAATAAAAAATACAGTGCAAACAGGGTCTATACTTTTTACTGATTGACTCCCTTTTGTTTCAGCCCTGAATGCTGGTCATCGTCATGCCGGCAGTGAGACAGAGGTGATGAATGCGGAGACAGAAGTGTGTGTGGAGCAGATTCAGTGTGAAGTAAATACAAACCTTTTCCACTGCGGAGAGAAAAAACAATGAAGGGCAATATTATAATAGTTTACTGAGGGTTTGCCTGGCTAGTAGTTAGCTTAAAACCCTTTGAACTGCTTTATGACGACTATTTTTTTTAGTCGTACAGTAATAATGTGTAGAAATATGTCTACTACATGTTATCTCCTCATCTTAATTGTGACTGGTTTGTTTTCTCTCTCTCTCTCTCTCTCTCTCTCTCTCTCTCTCTCTCTCTCTCTCTCTCTCTCTCTCTCTCTCTCTCTCTCTCTCTCTCTCTCTCTCTCTCTCTCTCTCTCTCTCTCTCTCTCTATTGGTATGGTTAAGCCATTTAGCAACACACCGGCGTACGCACCAGTTGGAGAGCTCAGAACGTTAGCTGTTTGATTTTCCAAAGTTAGGTGTGACCAGGGTTGATAGTTTTTACTTTTGTTCTTTAAAGAAATACATTTTCTTTAATTTGGGTAAAACGTTAAAAAATTACATGTAATATTTTGGGAAAATTACAGAAATAAATTTTCTTTAATTTTTCTTAAAAAAGAAATACATTTGCGTTAAATACATGAATGATTATTTATTGCTCAGCTCAGAACAAAAAAGTGGTATGCAGTTTAAAAAATTACATACAACTTGTGTTAGAACCCATGTAATCTATGAACACACTGAAGAAAAAGAATCAAGAACAAATAATGTGATTTGATATTTTATTAACAACAAGAATATAAATATTAGTTTCTTATCTGTCCTTGCAACACTCATTTACACCCCTTCCAAGCATTTTAACCCACGCACACCAACGAGACAAAGAAATTAAGCTAAGCATTCAAATACAGCTGCTAGAATAAAAAGAATCTCTCACATACACATTATGTATATAATATACACATATTTACAGAAATTTCCCAAAATTCACCATTACAGAATTTGGGTTGCATTTTAAATTTGTACATAATTTCTCAGACAGGCATTCACAATCAAGACAAAAATACCCATGCTTTGGAAACAAAGTACTTAAAAAAAAATATTAAAAAGCCGTTGGAGACCAATTCAAAACATGCACATGACTAAGTGACTGAAGGTGTGCATGACATATGGACATTATGCTTGAAAATAAAGTTTCAGCTGTAGATCATTTGAATGTGTTTTTTAAACCTTTGCCCTCATTCCCATCATTATGTAAAAGCAAAAGATAATGGCACTTTTGGTTTGAGTGCTATTAGCAGGTGAAGTTGAGAAATTGCAATGTGTCGGATGTTAGACCTTACAAAAACCAAATACCAGAGAGTGCTGTTAAAATGAAAGCATTTGCTTAATTTATTGTGTATTGCATGAGATGGTGATAAACAACATGCCAAACAAGACTAGTAACTGAATGTTTGATATTTTAGTTTTTTTTTACAAGGGTACGTTTTTGAAAGGTCTAACATCCAACACGGATCAATTTTTCAAGTTTACACTGAGTGTGTTGCAGTTAAGGAAATAAAAGGTCCATGGGCCAATATAAAATTCAGTTACAGTATGTATCCTTTGTAATTGTCATTATCATGATTTCAGTTTTGTTGACCACAGACCATATTAAAAAAAAAAGTGTTGGATGTTAGGATTTCAAAAATGGAGAAAGTGGAGTTGTAGTGTCTGCGTGTAAAGTAGTTTTACATGGCAAATTAACTCAAAAAACAAAAAAGAGAAACAAGAAATGTTCATAAGCAATCACCACCATTCTTTTATTAAAAACAAACAGTTAAAACAAGTGTCAGCTCTCAACAATTCATAACAATGAAGAAAGTATCATGCATTGTAAAAGCAACGTGTTCATTATTACTATCAGAGTGCCGTGTACATGAATACAGACATTGCTGCCAGACAAAAATTGGTTTCCAATCTAAAAGCAGGTACCAAGGTAGAATTGTAATGCAGGCACACACACTCACACATACTTAAAAACCTGACACCTCTGAGTGGATGATTCTTCCACTAGCTGAAGGGCAATTTCTCTGCCCAAATGTGATGTTGGTTCCCAAGAATAATCCCCCTCCTTCCAACACCACCCAGTCCCCTTCTTCTTCATGAACTGAGCCAGTGAAAGCCTCATCAGCTCGTCCGTTTCAAGAACAGCGCAGGGATAGAGAGTAGCTGCCCAGGGACACAGATATGTACCGCCAACATGAGGCACTTGTTCTGGTCCTCTGAAAGAACAAGGGGCACAAAATTATTGGGAACCCAGTGTTCAGTAGATCCCACTGGGCGGTGCAAGGATGACCAAAATATTATAAGCTTCTGGTTTTTGGAGACGCCGGGAGCCCTCATGATTCAGTTGCAATGCCTTTCATAAAGCCGCCAGCCCAAGGGAGGGAAAACTGATTGAACTGGCATCTTGAGTGCCATAGACAAAGCAAAAAACTCCCAGAGTCCAGCGTAGGTGGAGGTTTTTTTGCTACATGCAAGACTTCCGCGTGGAAAGCTTCAGCTGGTGCCTTTGCTGGGCAAACAGAAGTAAGCACAGCCACCTCCAAAACCTGTCGAGGATCCAGGCCATTGCTGGCTGGTGATGTCCAGTTGCTGCCATCCAAAAACAGATCTTCATGACAGCACATCTCCACAACTATCCGGAGTCTCAACTCTGTGTGGTGTTCCATGTCTCCAAACAACAGCCAACTCGCAGCGCTAAAGAAACAATTCCCATCTGCTGGGACAGACAGCGGGTGACAGGCCTTTCATGCTAATATCAAGAAGGTCAACAGCAGTCTTGTCCTGAGCCAAATGCAGGAGGTCTTTAGCAGACAGTGGATCAGGGACTGGAAAGTGACGAATCCTCTTCCCAAGTTCAAAACACTTATCTTTCAGTAGGTACTCCAAGCCCTTCATTAGCTCTTGTCCGGTCGGCAGTTTTGACTCAGTTTTCACTTCACTTTCAACACTTATTATTAATGTAAAACTGCATCAAAACGAACAGTGGCTGTATTCAAATAAAAATTGAAAGCTTTATCTTTACATCTGTGTTGTTTTTAATGCATGTTTATGCGAAAGATTCCGAGAAAACAGCTTTTGAATACGCCCCTATCCGAGCGCTGAATGGCGGTGCGGAAAAAGTTGTCAGCGTCGTTTGCTGAGAGGGGCTCGTTTCAAAGTCTAAGTGCTTTGCGATACTTCATTGGATGGACTAAAAATAAGAACCAATGAGAAGTTCGGATACTTAGCTTCATTTACATATAGGTATTGTGGGGCTCTCGTGTGTAAAAGTTTTGTTACGAGCCGAACAAAGTGGATAAAGCGGTTTTGATGTAAGTTTGATTTTAACTAGAAGTTTAAAACTTAGCAAGAAATAAAGAGCAGACTTTCCTTTATAAAACTAGGGTATTTATTAATTTGTGCATTACTGTATCGCGGAGCGCTTTGCCGTAGAAAAGCCTACCCAAACGGTGTTCGGGAATTCTTGCGGTCATTGCGTACTCGTAGGCCTGTTAAGCGACACGCGTGCTGAGCGTAGTAGCACACCAGTAGGCCTATAATTTGCCGGCGCGCACTGCAAATTTGATGATTTCCCAACTTTGAAGCACCAAAACGGCTGAACATTACATGGGAGAGGCCTGAAGAAAATTGGGCTTGGAGTATAACATATGAAGGGGTTACCTGTCAAAAATCAGCTTCCTGGTATCAATATTGGCTTCACTTTGAGACTCCAAAGTTGTCAATTTCTTCAATTCCAAAACGTTGCCAAAAAAACACCAACATTCGGCATTTTCAAACATTAATAACTTTTTACCTATTTGTCCTATGGGGAAAAAAAATATACCACTGTGTTCAGAATGAAAAGCTCTTTAAATCTATGTCAGTTTTGTGATGAGGAAATCATTTTTTAAAAATGGCTTTTGACTACCTACTTTCAGGTCCTTGTACGTTCTGCATGCCCTCAGTATCACAGTCGCTTCTGAAAAAAAAAACGAAGACACTGGCCTGCATCAACAACCGAGTCTACTTCTTCCTCCTCCGAAATTTGCAAGTTCATGTCGACACGCTGATTCAAGTCAACATTGCCTTCTGCCTCTTCTTCTCCACCAGACGATGCAGAGTCAATCAACATTTCCTCATCATACTCAGCCTCTGTGTCGGTGTCAGCATCAAAATGGTCGGCCTCAAACGACACTTCATCCTCCTCCACTTCCTCCTCCTCTTGAACTGAACAGTGGATATGAAAAATTCTCCACTGAGCAACATGGCTCAGTTCTCTTAGTGGACAGGACACCTGCACTAAGGGATCGAATCTGGTGAAACTTTCTGCTCCCTGGAATGGTCTTGATGTCACTGCTTTTCAGAGACCTTTGTATTGGAGGCAGAAACTCAAAGCTTCTACTCTTGTGCTCAGCTTGAAAAGACAGTGCATCCCTGCAGTGAAGGAACATCTGCTGCGCATCCCTGACGAAGACAAGTCCTGTTGCCAGGTCCCTGGTGACCTGCCAGTTTATTGCCCCCCCCCCCCCCCCCCGAGACCAGTCCCAGTCATTCTTCCCATGCCTGGATCCAAAGTAAACCCTCTCCACACTGAAGCCAGGAGTTTTCATTGGTGTGAACAGCAGGAAAGGGACTTTGGACTTAAATTGTGCTGCACCTCCGTCACTGGCAAAGATGATCTTTTGCAGACCCGCCCCCATTTTCTCCACCAAAAATGAAACAATCTTGACAGCAATGAACTGAGACATCTGTGCATCCTTAAGTCAGATCATTGCTGAGGAATGCCAGCTCTTCTCGCCTCAGCTCTTCACAACCTTCATCAGGGCGCCTGTAAAAGATTACAGCAGGAAACGGAGTGACCTGTTTGTATGCCCAATGGGCACTCTGCGGCTCATCTTGAAACCTGCAGAGGAAATTTTCTGCAGTCACAAGTGACCAGAGCCCATCCCTGTGGCAGGTCAGCTTTCAGGCCACTTAACTGACGGCGCTGCCATTCGGCGACAAATACATGCACATACAAAGTTTCAATTTCCTCAATAATTTCATTCACACATTCACTCACAGTGCCCCTCTTTTTAACTTTGTCCATTCAGCTGGACTTCCCTTCCTTCACATGCATCCATTTTGCCCACCCCACAGTTGACTCTAGTCTCCTCTCAAGCACACTTACAAGCTTTTCTTTCACTTGCTCAGTCCCCACACAATCTGCATTTTCACTCCACACATTCAAGATTCGGCAAGTCCACAAATGCACAGACGCTCTCTTCCAGCATCTCTCGTACTCTGCTGAAACATGGTGCGAGTCTGTTCAATGTTTGCAACTTTAGTTTTGTATTCAGGCAAACCTCACACAGACATTGCCTGAATTTGGCCTTTCTCACGGAAGCCACATTCCTGGGCTTGAGACGATAAAAATGTCTCAGAGAAATCTTGTGGTCAGCGTGCATCCGCAGGACGTCCTGGTGCAGATCGCACACGGGCCTCATGAGTTGTCGTGTGCGTGACGCTTTGCAGGGGTCTGGATGGATAGTACCTGGCAAAAAGCAAACAAAATAGTTTTTAGAATTGATTTCAAGACCAGAAATTCAAGACACAGTATGCCCCTAAAAATAACAAATAAATGAACAGGAATTGTTTTTGTTAAAAAAAAATTGCCAGATACCTGAACACGAGCTGATTGGTCTGATTGACCGTCCTCCTCTTGTAGAGGTCCGTGTTCTTCGTTTTGAGGTAGCGACGCGAAAATCCATTTTCCTGCGTCCCACATGGCCTCTGAGAGTCTCCGTTTGTAGCTCAGGGTCCCCTTGTCCCTCTTTCCATGGAGGTCCTCCACATGCTGACGCATGTCCGCTCCTGAATGCTTCTTAGGCGCTTTGAAGCAAACGTTCAGCTCCTTGAGGGTTTGTCGGGTCTTCCTCCCTGAAATCATGCAAACAAATAATCAGCATTAGAAAACACATAAATACCTGCATGGGCACAATACCTAAATTGTCACAAAAATGCCTACAAAAGTTCATATATTCAATGAAAAGATTACTGCCCACAAGTTTTAATTTAAAAGCAACAGGAAAACATAACTAACCTGAAAACTTGAGGAGTCCTTTGTAGAGGAAGGCCAACTTTGACCCCTTCGCCTTTATTAATGCCCTGACTCTGGCGACAGCCTTCCTGTAGGCAGCTTGGGTGGGGTATGGGGTGCTGTTGGCCAGTGTTGCCTCCTGCTGACTGTTGGCCGGTGTCCCCTCCTCCTGGTGCCGCTGTTCGATCTGTTTCTCCTCTTTCTTTCTGTAATAATATTTCAGCTGCTTTTCGTTGTCTCTCCGCTTCTTCTGGGATGTTCGGTTCTTCCGATGCGTCTGAACGTACACTCTGTTCTTCTCCCTCTTCTTCGACTCTTCCTCTGCAGTTTGGCGTTCCTTGGGGCGGCGTGATGCTGTGTTTTCACTCTCTCGATTTCTTTCTTGCGCTGCAACATACACAGACTAAGATTAATACAAGACCAAACTCCCCACCCCCACCAAAAAAAAATTAAAAATTAATAAAAAAAACACAAAAAGAACTGTGACACGGCGATGGTGTTTTTGAGCTTAAAACTTTGTTGAGCTCATGAATAAAAAAAACAACCAATTGCTTATAACATAAATGTGCAACACTTACTAGTAGAGCTGTTGTCTTTGACGGTTCAGTTCCCTGGTCTTCTTCAACTCCTCTGGCGTCTTGGGTTTCAGTCTGTTTTGACGTGCCCTTTCCTTGTCAGCCTCTTTCTGCAGCTGATGTTACACCGGGTCTTTCTTCATGCACTCCCTGTACGTGTAGGCAGCATCTTTCCGCATTTGTAAGTGGCCAAGGCTTAGGACACGGTTTCATCCTAACACAACCAAGTTAGAAAAATAAAATAAGTTAGCAATATATATAGCTACAGTCAAGCATCAAGTCACAGAAACCCATTATTATTCAAACATAAAAGCACGCTGTTGAACGAAATCAAAACACTGCTCAATTCATACATTTATAGTTATACTATCCTATCCTATCCTGTCCCGTAACCTGAAGGTCGTAGGGGCACCACAGATGATCGTTTAACCAGCATACTCCATCTTTCTCTGTCCTCAGCAGCCCTGATGGCTTCGCTCAGTGTCAAACCAGTCCATTCTCGAATGTTGTCCTCCCACCTCTTTCGGTCTCCCTCTTCTTCTACCTCCTTGCACTGTGCCTTGCAGAATAGTCTTTGCAAGGCCTGATGATCTGGTGACGTGGCCATACCATCGGAGTTTCCGTTTCTTCACCACTGTTAGCAGGTCATCGTGTTGTCCAATGGCTTGTGTGATGGTCTGTCGGACTTCGTCGTTGGTGATGTGTTGGGTATAGGAAATGCCCAGAAGTCTTCTGTAGCACCTCATCTCCATGCTTTGTATTCTTTGTAGGAGATCTGCTGTGAGGGGCCATGCTTCGCAAGCATATAGGAAGATGGAGATGACATAGTTATACAGCCACCAATAATTAATAACAATGTTACCATCACTTGTCAACACATGCAAAACTATACTGGAGGCAAGATGCAACGTTTTCCACTCCAAATATCACTTTTAAAAAAACATTCTGCTGGCAAATGTTGAATGTGAGGATTTCAAAATTGTCCTTGTTGAAAGGCTAACTTTCAACTCAAAAAATTGAAAACATTCCCATCACACACAAAAATTAAATTTTCGAAGTGAACATTTCAAATAAAAACGTCGCAAGTAAAACAATCTCCAATTTATACAATCATAATATACCATCAAGAATGCCACGAATGGGCCAAATTAAGCAAAAATGGACCGTAATTGGTTGAACGTGAGACTTTCCTAAATTTCCGTGTTGAAAGAATAAGGCAAAAACTCGACACAAATCAACAAGTTAAAACTTTTATCCCCCAGAAGTATGCGGATTTGAAAGACTTTTTCATCCGAATTATATCGCTAATGGATTAAAACTAAATCAAAATATACATGCTAGAATATCACTCCATATACCTTCAGATTTTGAGTCGAACGTGAGTTTCCGCACCTTCGAAGTCGAACATGAAAAATGTTAAAATCCTTTCAACAAACAAACGCAGATGTCTTGTGTCTGAAATCACAAACGATGGCAGCAACCTTTGCTATGGGACGTAACTATGGTGCATCCGGTTGCATACATAAGTTGGAATTATGAAAAAATATGAATTCAAACTACTTTTCGATCGTTTGAAAAACACGTTGGTCGAACGTTAGAGCTTTCAACAAATGTTACCATCGCGTGTTTACCACATAAAACCATTTAGTTTACAAACCTATCTTAGTTCATTCGATTCAGTTTTTGCAACGGCCGGAACACGTCACAACCGGATAGATTTACTTTGAATACAAAATTCGTCTGCTGCGTGAAAGTTGCCGTGACCCCCTTACAAAGTGTCTCACGTTCGATCACAAAAGTGTACCCCTCCTCATTTTCGGCCTGCGCATTCTTTCCTCAAGAATTATGTATTGGGCAACGAAAATGATCCTTGGACTGTATAAAAATACCAAAACTTCCGATTATGTATATGCTGCTAAGCTTTGCCGGCGATTTACTCGGAACATAATGAAAGTGTCCATTTTTAATGGCGGCTTTTAGTGCGAGATTTTGTCTTCAAATGCCTGCGTCTTCAACATCGTTCATCAGAAGTGAATGGAATTATTTCAGTTACTAGATTCATCCACACATTTCACGGAAACTCAACCCATTGTTTTGAACAGATCATTTTTATTTGGCATCAGATCAAAGCACATGATGTCATGCACACCTTCAGTCACTTAGTCACATATAAAATGCAAGTCCTTGAAGGCCTTGTCTACAGCACCAACAAGACCCAAGAGGAAGTGGGCATTGCAGTGCAAGAATTCCAGGTTGTCTTCAGACTGCAAGAGGTCCTTCTGGTTTCATTCAGCTGTCTGTCAAATGCCTTCATGAAAGCTGCCCTGTCGCTCATCAAGGCACTGAGTCGCTGGAGGAGCTCAGTAAATATGATGTGCTGCTGATCGATGTCATCCTCAAAGACAAGCGAAAGTTCCTCCAATAGACTGACGGCAATATCCACTAGTGTTGTGGCATTCTCTGATGCAACAACTTAAAAGCCACAGGCAAGGTTAGAGCCATCATCGAGAGTCACTTGGTGGCCCACCACTTCCTTTCCTCCCTTTGTGGTGCCGTCAGTGTGAAGATCAAAGTGTTTGGATTCCAAAATGGCATCTGCAACTTGTATTTTGCTCAATGCATGCCCAATATCTGTAAAACGAAGGGCACTTCTTGCAGAGGGCAAATCAACCTCTGGTATATGGGCATTCAGGATGTGTCTACAGACAGCATCAATGATTTGGCCACACTTTTCTGATGATACATCTAGCTGACCAACCATCTCCATGATTACAAGTTTCGCACTGTCCAAGAAATAGCCTGTAGTAGGATTTTTCAGGCGAATTATGCGCTGCCTTTCCAACTGTTGGGCTTGATCATCAGTGACCTTTTGCAGTTCCCGTATTTCCGCCTTCAAAGGTCTCAACTGCTGAAGCTGTGCTTTGGACTTGGACTTAGCAGTTTGAAGATTTTTTATTTTTCGGCGAAGTGTTCTTACACCAGTTGTACAGCACCCATTTTTATGGGCCTCAATGGAAGCTTTCATTCTTCGTAGTCCTTGTTCCTGCCGCTTCAATTTTTTATAATAGTTGGAAGCCTTTTGCTGACGAAGACGCTCTTTGGAAATTTGAAGAGTTGCTTTTGTGGTTGCTAGTTCTTCCATCAAGTGTCTGGTGAGTTGTGTCTGATTCTCAAGCTCTTGTTCTTTCAGTTTCAACTGCTTGTTGCTTTCTTTGAGCTGCTCTTGTATGATGGTGATAACATCATTTCTCTCTACTAATTCTAACTCAGTTTCCTGCAATCTGCATCATAGTCATGCCTGTACTCTCTCTGATTTCGCCAACTTCAGGGTCTTACTACTGTGCAAAGCAGCTGGAGACGCTACAAACAAGGAGGCCTTCGAACAAGTGGAGAGAAATTGGGACTTTCTGACAAGAGCATGTCACGTTTCTCTTGCCCGTTGATGCGATGCCCACTCTTGCTCAGGGTACGGTATCTAGAATAGATGTTTTTCAGCTTGATGTTCAGCTGTTGATCACTCAAGTGCTCCAGCTTTGCGCCAGTGCAGGCAAGAAAGTGGCGACATTTAGAAGTGGTGGTTTAGCTTCCAACATTTCTGGTCTGAACAAATGTTCTCTCCTGACACCATGTTGAGAAAGATGTACACCAACATTTTTTGATGCAATTTGAAGTCCAATGTCTATTTCTAAAAATGCACTCAAGCCTTCATCATCCATGCGCACTGCAGACTTCATGATGGTTTCAGTTTGATTTCTCAAACTGTGTCCTTGCAATGGATCTCCCTCCACAATTAGAAAGTGTTCAACATCAGTCCCAGGTTTTTGTGTCTCCACACGCAGCAGTTCAAGTTTCAGGGCTAACTTGTTGGTGAGGGGAAGACGATCAATTTTCATCGGAGCACCTCTTCCCTTTTGGAGAAATGCCTGCTTCATTCTCTGGAAGTGTGGATTATCTGAAAAGAAAAGAAACAAATACTTAGTTTGTGACCAAAAAGTGTGTGTAGCTATATCATGTACTAAAAATGAAAATACAATAAAACAGTGTATGTGTGTAGATTATGGATATGGATTAAAAACAATTATATAATGTTAAAACAACGATTAAGTCAATAAAATCGGGGAAAGCAAGGCGTTTTTTCGATGTATACACACACGATACCACGCCCGAGCAAGCCTACCCTGTACGAACAGCCTCGAAAGGCAACTTCCGGTTTAGAACTAAAATTTTCTTTCCTATAATTCTTAACCATGCCCCTCCCCCCCCCCCCCAAAAAAAAAAACAAACCAAATTATAATGAAACTGTAAAATAACTATCAAACTTCCCACTGGTAATATTTTAACTCCAGTTAACCTCGTGAAAAAAAATACATCTAGCATGGAACTACACAGCCCCTTCAACACGTGTAGTGGTGTAGTGGGTCTCAGTGACCCCTTACTTCAAAGGTCGATAAATTTCATTAATCTTCTAAATTACCTAAACTAACAAATATAATTAATTGCCCAGTACGTTAAACATTCAGAAAACTCGGTACTTACCAAGACTGGACTTGATCTTCATGACAGATTGGTTAAAAATTGCATCGCGTCTGAGCGTACTTTTTCCTTTGTCCGCCATTGTGAAAGTTGATCGGAACTTTCAAAAGTAGCCCTATAGTGCTTCGTTTTGATTGGCGCGCGCCGCGTCAGGACGAAAGCCACATGATAGTTTCACATTTTGTTAAAATCGGTAAAAGCACAGCTTTAAAACGCCCTGATTTTATGTATGATTCGTTTAGTACTTAAAAACTTATAAAGGTTTAAAAATGATGTGAAAGTTTACCCTGGATTTAAGTCAAGTAAACTACATTTGTTTTGGTATAAAATTATACGTGACTAAAAAGGGGACTTTGCCGGGTCTAACCTACATAATTTGCATACTATGAATGAAGTTTGGGCACGGAATTAGAAGAAGAAGAGGGATAGTAGATTGATAGAACAGACTAGACAGAAAAAAAAAAAGAGCGACAGAAAGAGGAAATTACTATTTCAAGAAAGTGGGGATACTATTTATTACTGAAAGAAGAATCCACGGCATCCCCTCGGGGGAGCGAGCTTGCATACACACTGGTACCATAATTATGTAATACATAACAAATGTAATAAAACGATGTACTAGTGTAAAGGCTATGTTGTACAAGAAGTTTTAAGCCCCTTTCTCAAGCCTTTGGCAGACACAGATGTACTTGACTTGTGTTGCTCCATCTTCTTCTTGCACTCGTGATGCACTCTGATTTTGAAATACAGGTGCAAAACAGATTTTAGAACACACTCTTTGCAGTCATCATCAACTTCACACTCGGCAGTTATGTTATTAAAAGCAGACAACGCCTCTGCATCTTGGCAGCACAAAGATATGAATTCATCTCTGAAATTGCCACTTCGTTCTGTCGTCAGCACAGTACTACACTTCATTTCAAGAAGAATAAAGAATTCCTTTGGGGTCTGTTTGAGGAAAAGCAGACCTCCACGGTTTAGTGTTTTTGTCATTCTGCTGTCGTCGTCCTCTTCTTCTTGAGAGAACAACTCGAGGCACTGCAGCTTGTCTTCTTTTTGATCAGTATTTTTCAGTCTCAGCCACCTTTGTTTTAGTTTCTGTACAATACTGCCCCCTAGGTAGTAAACAATGTCCTTCACTTCTTCTGACAGGTCATCCTGTGTGATGTCTTTAGGTTGTGGCGGTTCAACACTCTTTATGGGATAGTTTTGTTCCAGCATATTTTGGAACAGCCGCATACACAGCCACATTGCAATCTGGGGTGACCTTGCGAGTTCACTCAGAGGGCCAATGTCAGTGACCACACTCTGCATGAATTTAGCCCATGCCTTCTCTCTGGTTGGGCCTGCAAGTCTTCCGCAAGGTACCAGGCACTTGTTCAGAAATGACACTGCTTTCATGATGTCTGATCCTGGGGGAAAAAAAGTACCAATAAGACAAAAGACAAGGTGCAGACAAGTTCAGCTATCACTTGATTACCACTTTATCACCATTTTATTTCACAGTTTATTTACAAGTAATTCTATAACTATATTATTCACTCTTGCAGAAATGTATGACTCTATGAGCATGTTACATGACACCATGTGTCACAGGAATCAGTAAGGCTGCTTCTTTTTTTTTCTTCTATGTAGCCAATAGTTGGGGCAATAGGCTCCATTAACAAATAAATGCTATTTCAACAAAACAAAAACTGATGTATTAAAATTAAAGCATATCTTGCTAATATGTAAAACTTAGAAGAAAAGATTAAAATTTTAAGTCAAAACTGAAACTTTTTATCTGTTTAATTTTCCGGCTGGGGGCATTAACCCCCAGGTAATCTAAACAATACAGAAAAAAAATTAAAAAAAATATTGCAACAAACATGTAAAATATTTATTTCTGAAGTCTCATGCAACAGCTACTTTTTTAATGTGGCTTGCTGCACATGGTATGCAAACCTTAAAATACACATATTCCAAAATTAATTATTATGCAAAATTAAAAACAAAAAGTAAAATCTGTACTTATTTAGAACAAAAGTTTGGTCATATGCTAAACTCTGCTTGGTCCTTTTGCAATTGCTGTACAAAAATTATTGGCCCTCTTATTTAACACGCAGAGAATGTTTTATTATAGAGTCTGAGCAAGTGGGGCTGAATCATAGAACTTCATCAAGATTGCAGTTTCATGGCTGAATGGCCCACGGAGTATATTACTCACTGTTAACCTACCTGTTACGTCCTTAAAAATCTCTTCACCGCCTGCAAAAGGACAGCCTGTAGCCATTTTCATGCACATACTTTGTACAACTTGTAGTGTCACCTGAAAAAAATAAAATGTAGAAAATGTATGAAAATCTAGAAACTATTTATTCATTGCTTTAGGTCCAGCAGATTACATAGTCATATATCAGGACCACAATCCCCCGTCTGTATGTATGACCCAAAAATCAATCAACCCAAATAGTAATATTGAAGGCGCTACATGCGGGGGATGTTGAGTCTATGAATAATCAAATTTATGGAACCCTCGTTTTATTATTTTGATGAATAAAATTAGCAGGCAAAATTCATGGCACATGCAACGCACTTAAAATTTATTAAAAAGAGAGGGCATATTTCAAAGGCTTTAGGGCCTACTAAAAAAACAAATAAAACTATATAAAAAAATAAAACACAAATGCAATTACAAAACAGTAACAAACACATAAAATGCCTAAACTGCCAAATATAACTTTCATAGGGTGCCTTAGTGACCATTTAGCAGAATGCGTCCGAAACTAGCAATTCAATTCAAGAAGTCCTACACACAGATGGGGAGTGTCAGAAAATAAAAGACTTTCAAGAAAAAAGAAGAGGGATGGTAGATCAATGGAACAGACTAGATAAAGATAGAAATTTAAAAAAAAAGATAGAGCAACAGAAAGATGAAATTGTAAGCTCACTAAATTTCCAGAAAGTGAGGATAATATTTATACTGAAGAAGAACTCCCCAGCATCCCCTTGGGGGAATCTAGAACTAGAAGCAACTGAAGGAGACATGCAATATTTACTGCTATTTTGTTTGTTTAGCTTTATCATGTATAACCACATGTACCAACACAAACTTAGCCTCTAGAGAAAGAATGATAAATCAGGGCTTCCAATGGTCTGAGATAAAAAAGGAGGAAAATGACCGAGTGACGAGGTCACGAGCGCACGACCCCAAACACTGTCACAACACTGTCTGCTATAAAAGAAACAATTTTATTAGTGAGAATGAAGTAGAAGAAAGAAAATAAGTGATTTACAAAAGGTTTGATGCAAGGTCTCACATGAATAGAGAATAATTAAGGCAAATATGGAATTTACCACATTTTAACGATCTTAATTGCTTCATATCTTAAAAGCAAAAACTGAAGAAAAAAAATGGAATGTTCAGCAAAAAGTGACTTACCAAAATCTGCAATTAGAAGATATTTTTCTTGTGCAGCTGACTTAGTAAAACCACAATGAATTCAGAATACAATACAGAATACAATCCTCACTAGCAAGTCACTCATGGTCTACTCTGTTAGTGTTACATAGAATGTTCATAATATTAAACTACTCCTACTAGTTCTGCTTTTACAAAAAATTATGGTCAAATGCATACACAGTTATGGTGATGAAAAATGGTTTTGCACCTTTTAGGCCATCAGTAGTAGGAAAGGCATTTGGCAGTGAAACAAGTCTAAATTTTCGCTTTTTAAAAATGTTTTTCTAGTCGGCAGGAAAAGATAAGGTTGCAAACACAAATGTATGTACACAGATCCATGCTCATCGCACAACATAAAGTAAGCTACTGTGCAAGTTGAAAACTGTCAGCTCACTTTCTTGAAATGGGACTAAAGAAGCTCCCAATAGATGACTGTTTTTTGTGTTGATTTGTCTTGAGGTGATTTTCAAGTGCAATCCTGCCTTTTGATCCGTAATTGATTTTGTTCGAGCACAAGACGCAAAACGCGTGTCCGACACGTGGAATCTTTCGGATATGTTGACTCAATTTTTCTTCTTCTACCTCCACCTCCATCCAGTCCCATCTCCACTTGTTTTTGCAAGAAACATCGTCAAACTTTTGGCCGCGTTGAACAAAAATTCGACCCGCCATTTTTGCCTATTCGCAAACAGAACGATGATCCATTTCCAGTCTTCGAAACCAGCCAATTACAGATCAACCAAACTGAGACTGTGTTACGGATATTTTGGAGCCCCTATGAAATTTTTACCTCGGCAGTTTTCTACGGCGGAACTTTAAAATTTTTCGGCTGAAATTTTTTTTAAATGGCGGAAATTCGCCGAACGGCGGAAGATTGGAAGCCCTGATAAATAGCTGTTTTTTTTTTCAATACCAAAAGTTGTCAGATGCATGTTTATAACCTAAGATTTAAGACTCAAGTTAGTAAAACTCACCTCTTTCATTGGCAATTTCTCAGAGCTTGACTGTTGCACTTTAGATTCACCGCAAAGTCCGTCAAAATAATCCTCCTGAAAATAAATAAAATTTAAAAACAGCACTTGAAATAAACCCATTACTTTTTTGCAGTTCATCAAGCTAGCATTATATTTAAAAAAAATAAATAAATAAAATAAAATAAATGTGTTAGTTTGTGCCGCAACACGCCAACAGATCAATTCACACAAATGAATTGGTGAGATCGCACAGTCAGTGTCACTGAGTTGCATTTTCTTTGACCTTGATTCGTATTTAAATAAACTAATCCCTGGGAAAAAAAACCACGTCTTGTGCGTTAAAAATAAAGTTACAGGTTATTTTTGTACAGCTTTTCTGTTAAAAAAACAACAACAAAATCGTCATAAAAAGCCTGCTTTTACCTGCAAAATTTCGTCCACGTTTAACTGAGAAGCCATTGCAAACCAAAACCGGAAGTGAAGCGCCTTTTTAACTCGAATTGTGACGAATCGCATCGCTTCGCGAGCAGAGAATTGAAGAGTCGCTCGCAAAGCCAGCCTCCCAGAGTGATCTAATTCCGTGGTTTGGGTGTGTGTGCATGGAATTTTCCGACGTAACCCCAAGCGCCATTCCCGTTTTACGGCTAGCGGCAAGAGACGGCCGGAGGCAAAATCACTGTCGGTATGCTCTTTTGTGTACACGCGCTTCTATCTTACACAAAATACAAACAGTCGGACAACACAACACAATAGAGGGATAATAAAGCTTTATAGTGCACTAATTTACTAAATGAAAACGTAATGGTAGGCAGGTCTGAGTGCATCTCTCTCCCTTTAGAAAGTCCAGACACCTTGCCACGGGACCCATGACCTGTGGAGCAAAACACATATTAGTTCAAGGCACATCATTATGCAATAAAAGGAGTTAAGCTAAAAGCATTAAAAAAATAGAGCATGCCAAAAAAATAATGGGTTAAAAACTGCAGAAAACATAGCATACCAAGACAAATTCTCTCATCAAAGCCCAAGTCCCTTGTGGTGAAGTTAGTGAGGCCAAGGCATTGCAAATCTTTCTCAGCTGCTCTGCTGACAGTGCACTTGGACACTGCACAGCGTCGAAGGTCGAATCCCACCAAGTTGCATTAGGAACCACCAGTTTGTTCTGTGCTATCTCTTGTATGGCCTCTGCACACAGACCAAACAAAACCTCTGAAATTAGCACAACCAAAAAAATAACAGGGAGACAAATGTGACTACTAAGGCAAGTCTTGTAAAGGGAGGTAATTAGTATGGATAAGAAAGTACTCTAAAGCTCTAATTGCCATTTTTACGGCAAGTTCTTAACCCTAGCACCCAAAAAAAAACAACAACATAAACTTGCAAGGGGAAATAAACACAAAGGCAAATTTGATGTGATAAATAAATAACTAACCAGCACTGGTAACTGCTCTCAACTGCTTATTCCAGATAGCAGTTGCCTTGGCGAATATGGATCTGTAGGCAGTCTTAAATGTCTGGTTTTGCATGGCTGCCTCTGTGTCTTTGCTTGCTATTAGATTCAGGGCTTAAAGTGAGCCGCCAAGAAAAAGGAGGAATAATTTGGGGTCGAGGGGCAGAAGAAAATTTTAAATTTTGAATATGATTTTGGAGACTCCTTCAACTTCATACTGAAAAAAACATGTCACAAATTACCACTTTCACAACACAATCATTCTTACATAACAAGTATGTATACTACTTACAGGTACAATAGAACGCTTTATTGTGATTTTTTTTAAAAGTTGAAAAGTCACAATTCCCAAAGATCCACCAAAGACAATTAGTCTGTCATGATTGCATCACACTATAATAATAATAAAAAAATCATAGCTGAAATGAGTTCCTATTTAAGAAAAGTGTCAAAATCACGTGTGGCAGTTCATTCTATTGTTGAATTTCTGTTCATGTGTTCACATGGCTGTTGATGTAACTTCATTTTAACTATTTGACTATGGTCTAAAAAAGGAATGACTTCAAAGAACTTTGCTTGATCTTCTTAGGTTGCTTTTCTTTCACAATGTCTTCAGAATCATTTATTGCAACAACCTCACATGCCACGAAAGTGTCTTGTGATGTTGTATTATTAACAATGGCAATTTCTAAGACCTCTGTGGATGTGGGTTTGCTCTTTGACTGTGTGTGTGACACTTGAGTAGCTATCCTTGCCCTTTTGGCATTCTCCAAGACTTCCTCTGTGGCTTTGCGTTTTGATGTCAGCTTCTGTGGTTTCAGACCAAAGGATCCATTTTCTTCCCTTCTGAAATCAGCATTTTTCAGCAACCTGGCCTTTTCCTTACTGTAAGCATGACTCATGTTGTACACAAGTGAATGACTAATAGGATCTTTCAGTGGGTCTGTTTTGCTGAAAAATTCCACTGCTGTCTTTCCACTAGCTGCAAGGGCATTTTTGACTGTTTGAATTGCACTGTATGTGTCAATGTCAATGTTTGTAGTTGCCTTGTCTATGACCTCCCCCATGACGCTGAAAGTTGATTCCACCAAAGGACCATGAAAGAAGCTTAAGACCGCTTAACAGCTTTCTATAGGGTAGGATATTTGATGTTGTCAACCTGGGACCACCAATTGTCGATTCGGGAGCCTTCTTGCATGGGTGCTATGCTTCTGTCTGACTGGAATACACGCAGTTCTGCAGAGTAGGCTTGTTTCTCCTCTTCGGAGAAGAATGGAAGGTCTGGAATCTTCAAAAGCTCTTGCAGGGCTGTCGTGGTTCCTTTTGTTCTTGGGTCGAGGCAACTGAAGCATCGAAGGATCTTGTTTGTCAGTGGCAGCTTTTGCAGCAATGCTTTGCCACACAGTACGCAGGCTTTCTTGGCCTGCTGATGGAACTCCTGCTTCAGTGCGTCTGACTTTTTCTGCTTGACGTTGGTTGAAGCAGTTGAAGCATATTGCCGCCCCAGGACGATCAAATTGGTCGGTAATATGATGCTTGTATCATCCAGGTTTGGTTTCTTCAGCGAGCGAGGCCCTCCTCCTAGGTTCTCTGGACGCACAAAACATGCAAGGAACTCCTTTAGCAGCTCTTCTTGCTGATCATGCAGCCTGTGCATCATGGGCTCCTTGCTTTGAAACACCTTGATGTACTTTTGCAAGATGGGGAGAACTGTCGCATACAGGTCAAGGTGCATTGCGGTCTTCATTTGGTGCTTGAACAACTTTTCACAAATGTTTTGTTTTGTCTCCTTGCCATCCTTGGTGCCGCCCTTCATGGATGCCCGTCCACTTGCTTTGAATTTTGGTTATCGCAGTTTGTGTTGTCCTGCTCACTCCTCGGTCACTAAAGATTTTGTCAATAACCTCTCTGTACAACTCTTTGTCAGAATCATTAAGAAAAGAGAAGTAAAACAGCATCAGAGGATCCATGATCTGAGGCGAATTGTGTCTGCCACTACCTCCACCAGAGACAGCCATCTGGAAGAGACATACTTCATTGGTGTGGATGGTTTCACCTGCAGAACGACACATAACTTGTGAAATAGATTTCGGGTGTACGTTGACCACTTGTGGTCTGTGTGCAGACTGTTAAGGAGACTCTCCACATGTTTACCAAATGGTAAACAAAAGACCTTGGCAGCGTTGTGGGCATGGTGACAGGTATCACCATCAATATCCAAAAAGGTGTGGCACCTTCCGCTTTCGAATTAATGTCTCTAACCCTGCGCTGTTTCCTCTCATGATGTTGCACGAATCCATCATAACGGACAAAAGATTGTTCTAAGGAAGTTCAAGGCGGCTGAACAAAGAGTCAAGTTGTTGAAACAAAACCTTCATTTGTCACTTTGACGAATGAGAATGGTGACAAATGGTTCACCACCACAGCCTGCTGTTTTTTTGAGTAGTGGCTTACAAGCACAGTCACAACTTTGTTGTGGTTTGAGTTCATTGCCTCATCAATGTTAAGCGAGAATGGTGTTGTTCTCAAGCTGCTGAACAAGTTCCTCTTGGAATGTGGCAGCAACTCCGTTTCGCAGTTTGTAGGAGGCTGTAGCGTTGGAGCGTGCCATGTTCATTAGTACCCGCTTGTCATTGGCTAAAGCCTCGGCTAACTGTATAATCTTTGGAATGGTAGCCAGGGATATGTTGTTTTCAGCAGCAATGCTGATGACCTGAAAACAAAGAAAACAATGAATTAATTATACAATACATATTTACACACACAGAGAGGGGGAGAGGGAGAGAGAGAGAGAGAGAGAGAGAGAGAGAGAGAAATTATTACAAAAGAAATATATATGTGTATTATTTCAATTAAATGCTACTATAAACTGTTTTAACCCCCTGAGGCCCAGACATATAATTAAACACAGTAAAAATTAAACATATGGATATTTATGTTGAAATGGAGTCTGTATAATGGAAAAATAAACTTTTTGTGTGAAAAAAATTGCCAAAGTAAGAATTTGGCACTTCCCCCCAGAGGGGACATTGGGCTTTGGTTGGAATTTTACATATTCCCCATGGGGGACAGTGGGCTTTGGCAAGAGTGAATTCTTAGTACAATGTATAATCATTTCACACAAAAAAACAAACACATTTTGTTTGTTTTGCTTATTTATAAACATAAAACAGAAACTTTAAAAATATTTTTGAACACGTTAGCTAAGACTGTGAAGGAACACTGACAAAGGTTGAGAAGTCTGTGGTAATCCACATGGCATATGTCCATGGGAAACAAAAGCGTCAGAAATGATATTGCCTGAAACAATTTCTTTCCTCCAGCAAACACAGAGGCATGGCACACTTTTCACAAAATGTGTTCGTCTTCATACCGCACACCTTGCAGCGGTAACGTGCACTCTTCACTTTCTTCTCGGGGAAGTGCATGAATCCATCCGTTCGGACATCTGAAGGTGGTGCTGCTGCCTGCGGTTTTCTTGATTTGGGAGGTGGCGTTTCAACGACATCTTCATTGGAAGGCCTGCCTCTTTTCTTGGCAGCCTTGCATTCGATAAGAGAGGTTCCAAGAACTGCTTGAAACCTCCTTTGTTGCAACCACTGTTTCTTCGGCACTCCATATAGCCTGCAATCACGTCTGTAGAGCAGCCAGGCATTGACCGCCATGATCATGAGGGTTTGCCAGAAGATGTACAGATCCCACCTCTTTGATTTCATGGGGTACCTGTACTTTGAAATATTCGAGTCCAGCAGATCTACTCCACCCATGTGAATGTTGTACTCTGCCACCACACCTGGACGATTGACCTGAACATGACGTTTAGCGGCCTTGTCATACCGGGTGACCTCCTTCATCGGCTCTTTGCCCATGTAGGTAGACAGCATAGTCACAGCGCGGGTATCATGCCACTTCACGGCTACAAGGTTGCCAGTCTCTTCCACGCTCCAATCCAGTGTGCCGCGACCTTTCTTCTTCATTAATTTGTCTTCTTCAAGTTTTGATCCTGGAAGGCGGTTCCCTCTCACTGTGCCAATGTAATGCATACCTCTCTCTTTTAAGGCATTGAGGAGAGGCACACTTGTGAAGAAGTTGTCTGCAAAGATTTTGTAGTTCTTCCCGAAAGACAAAGACTCAGTCAGCTGCAGAACCACATCAGCTCCAACACCCAAAGATGGGCGTTTGCTGTTGATTCCTTGGTAAACATCGAAATCGTACAGAACTTCTGAAGAACTTGTTCTCGCCCACACTTTCAGTCCCCAAGGATGAGGCTTTCCTTTCACGTATTGTTTGAACTTGCTGAACTTTCCCTTGAATGGGATTATCATTTCATCGATGGAGTTCTTCTCTTCTGGAATCTCTTTGAGACAGTTATCTCGCAGTTTCTTCAGCCAAGGACGAATCTTCCAGATTTTATCTTTATTTTCGTCATCAGGCACACTGTTGTTGTCAACAAAATGGAGGCTGGACAGTAAAGCTTGAAACCTGTTCCTAGTCATCACGCTGGCAACTGGATCATATCTGGTGTCTGTTTCCCAATAGCAACGATTTCCTGGCATTTTCACGAGACCCATCTTGAAGAACATGCCAATCATCTGCTCAAGTTCTTTGTTATCCGTGTTCACACATTTACCAGTATTTTGAGTGCTGTATAAGTTTGTGTTTTCTTTCAAGAGTTCCAACATGTCAGAAGAGAGATATTTTTGAAAATATGTGAGAGGTGATGATGGTTCAAAGTCTTCATCCAAGCTGTACTGCCGACCGGAAAACGCGGTATCTGGTGGTTCGTATGTTTTTTTCCTCCAGCGGTACTTCTTTTGTTGTTGCTTACTTGTTCTTGTAGAAGTCGAAGCTGAAGTAGATGGGAGAGGCTCATCAGAAACATCTTCCGGAGCATCTTCAGGAGAGTCTGAGCCTGAGTCTTCTGAAGGCACGTAATTTGTGTCGCCTGGTTCTACATCAGCTTCATCATCAGTTGACTCGACTCCAGACAGGTCACTGTCATCGGCATTAATCATTTCCAAAACGTCCTGAAGGTTGTATCGTTTAGGACGTAATCTCTGTGTGATGGAGGCAGCCATGTTGGAGACCCTTATAAACACAAATAGAACATCATAAATAAATGACAAAGTGTAAGAAACACAAAATAGAACAGTATAAATAAATAACCAAGTCCTATTGCATCTCAATACCAAAAATAACCACAACTGAAGTAGGTTTTGCAATATTTTGTTAACAGACACACAGAAAAAGTCCATCCAAGACTATCCCACTCAATTGTTCTGGGGTTGGGGTTATGTCACAACATATCATCTCAAAAGCCATACTCAAAACATACACACTGACACAGCCATACACACACATTATAAACATAAATAAACACATTACACTTGAAACAGTAATTCGATCAACACACACATACTCATAGTCATAGATCTCGGAGTCTCTCGTACACATAATCAGACACAAATATGTATAAATAGATAGCCCAGACACACTACACAAACCAAGTTGAATGGTCAAATGTTTGGTCTGCTCTGGTTGCCTACAGTCCCGTTAGCCCCTCGGGGATTTTCAAATGTTACCCCTTCTGTCCCGTTAGCCCCCATGGGACCTTCAGTTTTGAAAAAAATCGTGTAAAGAATCCAACATAACACCATCAATAAGTTTGCTTTCTTTTAACACATTAACATCCTATTGACATGTTTACGACGATAAAGTTTGAAACTTACCTTTATTTAGATCTGGGGATGTCCAAACATAGGCTCGGTCATTCACTTCAAGCGAACCATGTGGCAACTGCCATTTGCTAAAGCGGTAACTCTGCTAAGTTGGTTACCAGTTGCTTCCCTTGCTTTAGATTTGTTCCACAGAGGGGCTACTGGGCTTTACTGGTTATAAAAACTCCAAAATACATTCCTTTAGTTTTGGAATGGGGGGCTCTTTCTACTGGTCCCAGGGGGTGCAATGGGCCTCCCAGGGTTAATTAAGCTGTTGTTCTAAATTATTTCAATTAAGCTGCTACTATAAGATTCAAGGTGTGCGCTGCACAACGGTGACGTGCGGGCAGAACTATCTCTGGTTGTGCTTAATCCCTTCCTCCATCGTCCTCCCTGAAGATGTCAAATGTCGTGACAGGGTCTGCATCCTCTTCATCCTTGTCTTCAGGGGAAATCATCTTGACTGAACATTCTAAAAAAAAAAAAATCAATAAACAATCAAATAAAATACGTAAATAAATAATGCAATTTTGTTGTATTTAACAATGAATTAATACAACAGTATGAATGAAGGACGACTTCAAAAAACATTCATGTAGAAGAAACAAAATACACACACCTGAAAGCTTTCACAAATTTCAAACCATTTTCTGTCACAGTATGGACTTGTCTTGTTCTGGAGGCGATACTGTCGAAGGGCAGAGTCTGTGGCAGAGGCCACCTTATCAAATGTATGCTTCCCCTTCAGACGTCTGCATGCCAGTCCAAATGATCGCACCGCAAGGTTCTCATCCAAGTAATGGCACGTCATGCCCAGGAATGATCTGAAAATACAGACAATTTATTTAAAATTAAATGAAAGTTGTAGGAAGAAAACACCAACACACACTGATATGACAACTACGACGGAGACTGACCACCCATTAAACAGCCTGCTATGTGTAATTATGATACATGCGTCAAACCAATTACCTGTGATGTGATGTCCAACAATCAGCGGTCACGCACACATAGTTACTAGCCTCCAATGTCTTGATAATCCCATTCACCATGTCTGCATACTTGGTCTGAAAAAACAAAATATGCAGAATGAACCCTTTTATCATTATTATCACTATAACAAGTAACATATTTATAAAATAAAAACACTTAATAATAGCAAACTAGCTAGCATGATAACCAGAAAACTCACCTCAAGTCTTTTATTGGCAGTATCCCGACACAACAAGGTGTTTTCCTGTCAGTCAGCCCATTCACAAAGTGCTTGAAGTGTTCACTGTCCAAAAGATTGAACGGCAAGTTTTCATGAAGCAGCAGGCCCAGAACATAATTGTCTACTTCAGCCTTCCCAAGGACAGTCCTGAAAAATGAAAATACAAAATTAAGAAACGGCATGAATGGGCACAATACAATTTAAAATCGTAGTGTATTTTGGCACTATGGTCATATAAAGAACGTCACACTACAGTCATGTAAAAACATTGAAATTGAAAGAAGTACAAAACAGTGCAGACCTCCTTTTTATATTGTCCAACCGTAAACGCTTCTGGATTGTAGGCGTCTTAGGACTGCTCTCTCGATTCCTCTTGACTGCAGATTTTGTCTCAATCAGCCCCTTTTCCAGCAACGGGTGACGCCTCTACACACAAGAAAGAGAAGACAAAGTTTAATTACACCTTCATCTAGACGGCCTCAATCATCAGGTTGATTACTCTGCTGTACTGAGGCACAACTAAAATCAACTACTGAAAAACTACGACTTTATTAAGAGGAAGTATACTCCATGTTTACTGAGAAATTATAGAAAATATAAAACTAAGGTTTATGGTCGATTCGCCAGAGGGACGTTTCACTGAGACTGGCGAATCGACCAACGTAGGAATCCGGCGAAACGACCATAATATTTTATAGACACTGGAAGCAGTAAGGCTAACCCGACCCCTAACCCCAAATACAGCCCCATTCCCACGTTCTGGCCGCAAGCCTCTTCCAGCACCATGGTACAGCCGTAATACCGATGTGCAGACTAGATTCGATAATAGACTGGGGGAAACATCGACATGGTCATTGCGCCGGATTTGTATGTTGGTCATTTCACTGGTCTCGGTGAAACGACCCTATGGCGAATCTACCAGCCTACCGCTGAATCAACTTTTGTTCACAAAATACGTTACGTTACTGTTAGATTGATACAGTGCGTCTTAAAAATACTGCGCTAAAATTACCACAATGCCCAAGTTTCAACTGCAAACCAGTAGTCAGTACTACAAACTAACAAAGCGAAATATAACCATACAGAGAGCTAGAAAATCCTTTGTCCCTCAATCAGTAGCATTAATCAATAAAAAATAAATTTCAGCTTGCAATATATTGTAACGTATGATGAATTTTATTTGATTTCATTTGTTCGTTAGCTATTTGTGTAATAGTATGAGCATGTAATAATTTCTCTTATGAGATGATAAAGTGATTCTGAGTCAGTCAGTGATACACCTACCTTCAAGTGACTTGTCAAGTTTGCAGCTTTATTTCGTTGGGCTAAAATTTCTTTTGCACAGCCACGCTGTTTGCATTTAAAATGAGCGTCTCGGCTGACTTTCCTCCAACAAAGTCGTAGTATTCCATAAACGCTTCAAAAAAGTTTGGCAAACTTTCATCACTCGAATCACTGCAGGAAGCCATCTTCTTTTCACAATCTCAAAATTTAATATGAACTGATGCAGGGACTGAGGGTAGGCTAGCGGCAATATCTACATAGGCTAATCAAAACCGCTTCAAACTGGCTGCAACTGGGTCAAACCGGCTTTGCGCATAGGCACCTGTTATTCGTGGCAGAAAATCAAACTGAAGTATCTGGATCTGGATCTGGATAGCCCGCCTGTGGATGTTGATTGGCGGGTGCGCCACAGGAGCCGATGACGACTATCAACGTGACGTTTTTAGGGCACTTTTTTACCAAGGTGCATGCTGGGTGTTTTCTTGTTACCGGCACTCACCCGTCTAGGACATGAGCGTCAGGATCTTTAAAGTCCGTTATGATGGAATGTATGCGACACAGACTAGACCTCGGTTTATACTCTCATCCGAAGGAGTAGGAAAACAGGAGTAAAGTGTCTTTCCCAGGGACACAACACAATGGGCCGGCCAGGACTCGAACCCGGGACCTTCAGATCCACAAGATAGTAATGAAATTTTTAACGAAAGAAATCGATATTGTTACTTTTATTTTTTAATTTCTTTGAATTTTCTTTAACTTTTTAAAAGCATTAATGCTGAGTTCTGAGTTCTCTGGCCTTTTATTATTATTATTGTTGTTGTTATTGTCGTTGTTATTATTATTATTATGTTTTATTATTATTATTATTAGAGAGAGAGAGAGAGAGAGAGAGAGAGAGAGAGAGAAAGTGTGTGTGTGTGTGAGAGAGAGAGAGAGAGAGAGAGAGAGAGAGAGAGAGAGAGAGAGAGAGAGAACGAGAGAGAAAGTGAGAGAGAGAGAGAGAGAGAGAGAGAGAGAGAGAGCGCCTCTTCTGACTATGACGCATGTTTAGTGTTTACGTCATCATCACTGACCTCATGTTTTATTTATTTTTCATCACCAAAGAAGGGCGTAGCCCGAAAGTCTTTGATTTTATATTTTTCTTGGTGTTTTTTGTGTATTTTGTTTCTGATTTCTATAAAAGCATTAATGCGTAAATTTTTTTTCAACCACAGATTTAATTTGCTAAATCATTAAATCCTCCAACCCTGCTGATGTGTCACTAAATAAACTCCTAAAGCTGGTTTAATGTGCATGTTTTTGTCTTCTTTTTCTTTGTAAAGAATTAAGTTTTTAGATTTGTTGCAATGTTACAGCTGTTGGGCAAACTCAAAGTCCAAATGAAGATTGCACACTATCACATTTTGTATAGGGTTTCCATAGCCTTTTCATATTTTTCTCTTCCTATTTTCATTTGTTGTTCATTTTATTGTCATTTAGTAAAAAAAAATTATTTTGATTATTGTTTAACTTGTAAATGTGCAGTAGGTGTATTTATTCAATTGTATTCATAGTTGCTGTTCTACTGTATCACATTCAGTCTTATTACAGATGTGTTAGGATTTATTCTTTACTATTTCATTTTTCTTCCAGAGCTGTGAACATGCCTTCTGTGTAGATCATTTGTATGCACTTAATAAATTGTCATTCATTGATGTTATTCTTAATTGTGTTAATGCGTGAGAATTATACTTAAAGCGAATCTGTCTGGGAAGACGCTCTATATAAATGCCCTTATTATTATTAGCACAATTAAACCTCGTCATCTGACTGCATGAGTGGAAGAGAAAATAAATGCGTAAAGCTGCAGAAGTCTTGAAGAAAACGTGCATGAATGTAATAAAACAGGTACAAATCAGCACACTAAACAATCCAATTCTGACATATAACTACATTTATTTTTGCCATTAGAATAAAAGTGTTCTGTGACATAAAAATGAAACATCTCTCACTCTCTCTCTAAAACAAATACTACATCTCTTTCTCTCTCATATTACCCCTTGGGGTCATGAGTAATTTTGCCACTGTAGATTGTTCTAACCTATACAGGGAAAAGTGAAAGCCCCAGTTGAAAACCTGTCTTTCCTTAATAGGAATGACTGATTCACTGCTGCAACAGTACCCCCGTTGGAGTGCCGGGGGTTTCAGTATAAATAGTACCCCCACTTTCTGGAAATTTAGTGCTTTAAATTCCCACTGTCGCTGTCTTTCTCATTTGCTCTTTCTCATTCCTGCTCTGTCCTATCAATCTGCTATACTATCTTCTTCTTCGCTAGATCAGTGACCTACCTTTTTTCTTGAAAACTCTTCCTGGACAAGACTCCTTGTTTGTGTATGGGGTCTGTTGGATCAGCTTGGGAATGTTGGGCGCTTTCTGCCGGGTGGTCACTAGGGCTTCCTATGATGTTATTATTTAGCAATATAGGCATTTTATATGTATGTGTTTTGTTGATAATTTATGATGATGTTTGTATTCTATTTTGTTTTTGTAACCGGGGGTTTGATTAGTTGGGGTGAAGCCTCAGCCGTCCCCTGCGTGGGATGTCTTTGTTGTAGAGTGACTGGCCGATGGAGGGCATTCAATTTTCCCACTAGGGTTGTTTCAGCAGATCTTTTATGCGGATCGGGGGTTGTCCGGTCCTGATTTGGCTCAGAAGAGTCCGCTGGACCTAAAGCAACAATCAATCAATCAATCTCTCTCATATTGAATGAATAGAAGGCCCAAGCCCATGTGACTCACATGCCACACAGGCAAACATAATTTCAACATAGGCATAGAATTTCCAATCATACTGGACAAATGTGTATAACGAATAACGAATCTTTATTGTCCCCATTTGCACAAGGATATTTGTGTGTGATGCACAGTAACTGTTGACATATTAAGAAGACAACACAAAGGTTAGCGCACATGTATACAATAAAGAAACGGTAGCGGATATTAGAACACCTTAATGCATAACGATACTAACAAAATCTCAAGACTTACTGCCAATTTCTCCATCATTCACGCTTTCACATGACCGTGCTAATCCTTGCACATTCATTCTTATCCACGCACCGACTCGTCCCACACACACCCTTAATACATATATATATTAATACATATATATACAATAATGGTACAGGAAGCAGTCAATATAAACATTTCAAAAATAAAAAAATTCGATTTTCTTTCCATCTTCTAATAGCGATCTCCCTACCTTTACACCACCTGTATGAGTGATGGATGTGTATTTGTTGTGTGTAAGGGTGGATGAGACAGGTGAGCGTGTATGTTGGTATAGATCGCCTCGCTGTGAGCCTGATTGATTTGGGGAAAGGCGCGTATATAGCATCCTGTATTATTGTATATATATATATATATATATATATATATATATATATATATATATATATATATATATATATATATATATATATATATATATATATATATATATATATATATATATCACAAAGTTTAAAAAAACCCACATAAATCATAAACATCGGTATGAATAAAAGTGCACATTGACATAACAATAAAACATGTCTCTGTCTCAAACAAAACATAACTCTCACACATTGAATGAATCAGAATAGAAGGGAAAAACCCACATGACTGACACGCCCCTTTAACTTTTTCACAATATCTTACATGAAAATGTTAGCCGAAGCCCAGATTGTTTAGAGGTGCTTTTTAGGGTATCCAAAATGAAAACAAGGCAAATGTAACGAGTTTAGGTTGTTGAACAATCTTACCAAAATGTAAAAAAAAAAATTAGCGCAATTAGGAGATACAACGAATTAAAAATTGCTAAAACGGTATTGGCACATTTTGCCAGTCATACGCGGGAATTTCCTTGCGGGCGAAGTATAACTCCGCCCACATGCTCATTCAACACTGTCAGCGTGACTTCACAGATATGGAAGAGGATTTTGAAGATGAATTGCTGGAATATTCACCATCATTAAATCCAACCGTGTCTTTTGAGTTAAGCAAACATTTTCTTTGCTCCCCTGAGTTTGCCTTATTAAAATATAAATAATATAACGCGCAATATAATAGTTTTAAACTTGCCGGTTTTCAGTTATGGCTAAATAGGTCACTAGCAGACGCTCTCCGCTTGCTGCTTGCTGCTTGCTGTGGTCGCTGCCCTGTATGGCGTACGAACAGGGTCAAACGCGCGATGAAAAGTAGCGATGCTGTGCATAGATACTTTTTGAAAAGTATCGCTACTTTGCATTGCTCCGTTACGAAAGGATCGATCCTTTTCATCGCGCATTTCCGAATTCTTCCGAATACACAGTATGCAAATTTTCCAAAAGTTTGATCGGAACTAAAGCGGAACACATTATTTATTAACTAATAGTAATTCTTAAATTTAGCTATTTGGAAAAATTATATTTATTAATTAATTTGCTCTGCAAAGAACAATTGGTGGAATGTTACATAATACATGTATATTATTTCATTAGCTTGACCGATTTCAGTTTTGTAGAAACAGTGTGTTTCGCCTCGGTAAACTTCGGAACACCGCGATGAAACTGCTCGAGCTAAAGTATCGATGCAAAGTATCGATACTTTTTAAAAAGGCATCGATACTTTTCAGAAAGCATCGATACTTTCGCAATTGGCGTTCCATTTGATAAAATGTGCGATCCTTTTGAGAAAAGTAGCGATACTTTCCTAAACGGATGGATCCTTATGAGAATAGTATCGATGCAAAGCATCACTACTTTTCATCGCGCGTTTGACCCTGTTCGTACGCTAATACAAAAAGGATGTGATTCTATTTTTAAAAAAGCTAGTAAACAGAGGAAAGTATACATACACGCAGTTCTTGGAGATCTTGTACATGCTGTTTGCAGACAAACATTCACAATCAAGCACCATGTGAAAAAAGGTATGAGCAAGCTGAAGCAGTCACCATCACCTCGAAAACACAGGTTGTCTGGACTGAACATAGCTTCTGGCACCAGTGGTTTGGGTCCAAAGTGCTTGTTTTGTGACAATGGAAGCAAAGGGGAAAAAGGATCAAAGGATAATCATTATCAACTGACACCTATAAGAACATTAGAATTCAAGGGTAGGTTGCTGGAGTTTTGTAGCAAGAGAGGAACCAGTGCACCAGACCATCTTCTAAACCTTGTGCGTTGCAATTGCAGAACTGACTGTGCGTCAACCAGGTGTTCATGCCGACGACATGGATTGGTCTGCACTGTTGGATGTGGAGAATGCCGAGGTGAAATCTGCTTAAACGTCATGAAGTACACAGAAAAGGAAGAATAAGAGGAAGAAGAAGAGAAAGAGGAAGAAGAAATGGAAGAAGACATGAGTGACAATAGCGTTGAGATCTAACAGTCTGGCTCTATCACCAGCACTGCATTATGTTTTGGTTTTCGTGTAATGAAACGTTTTCTAGTGCTGATTCAAGCACAGCATGGCTATGGCATTCCGTTTGTAAAACAATTGATAGTTTGCATTTTAAGGCCAAAACCATAGTATTTAGGGCTATAAATAATTCTATATAAAGAATGGAAGCAAGACTGCAAACAATTAATTATTTGTATAGAGCGATTTCGATAACCTAAAGAATAGATTCTTTAGTAAAAGTCATGAACACAACAAAAAATATCAAAGATACTTTTAATTATACAACAATATAAGACAAATGAATTTTCGAGCTATGCTCTTCTTCAGATTACAAACAATGCATAAGAATGTTACTTCCATCACTTAATTTATGGTATTGTACATTTCAAAAAATGTGTTTGTTTTTGTAGATCTATATACTATTATTTCTTTATTAATTACGTAGTTTTTATTATAGACTAGGAGTGTAATCAGCATGGTGGCCATCTTGAAAAATGGTCACCATATTTCTTTTTGTAATAACTACTGGGATTTTTTAAAAACACAGGTCTTAAGTCACAGGTATACCAAATTTGGTGCTTGTAAGGCAAAATCTTCGTCTAATACTTCATAGTATAGTACAAGAGTATAATCGGCATTATGGCCATCTTGAAAATGGCCGCCATATTGTTTCTTTTTAATGGCTACCGAGCTTTTCTAAAAGAAAATATTTTAAATATCAGACATACCAAATTTGGTGCTTTTAGGAGAAAATCTTCTCATACTTTATATTGTAGACCAAGAGTGTAATCAGCATGGCGGCCATCATTAAAAATGGCCGCCATATTGTTTCTGGTAATGGCTACCGGGCGTTTGTAAAAGAGTAGGTCTTAAGTAGCGTGTAGACCAAATTTGGTGATTGTAGGTCGAAATCTTGATCTCATACTCCATAATTATTGTAGAACAAAAGTGTTGTCGGCATGGCGGCCATCTTGAAAAATGTCCGCCATATTTTTTCTGTTAACGGCCACTGAGCTTTTCTAAAAGAGTAGGTCTTAAGCATCATGTATACCAAATGTGGCGCTTGTAGGTCGAAATCTTGGTCGTATACATCATATTGTAGAACAAGAGTTTAATCGGCATGGCGGCCATCTTGAAAATGGCCGCCATTTTTTTAATGGCTACCAGGCTTTTTTGAAAAAGTAGGTCTTAAATATCATGGATATCAAATTTGGTGGTGGTGGGGGGGGGGGGGGGGGAGGGGGAAGCTGTTTTGTCAGTAATCTGCCATACTAGTTTTTGGCCTTACAAAGCAAGCAATAACTGAACGGAATGCCATAGTACACGGCTAGATAATAAATGCTCAATAACTTTGTTTTGCGATATTTTTTTTTTTTACATTTTGGATGTGTGATAGAGTACATTATTATCTTTCCGATGCAGTAAAAATTATTTTGGATACCCAAAAAAGCTAAATTAAACATTTTGCTGCATTCTGGGCTTGGACTATGTGTGCCATGGATTAATCTATTTTAAAAAAAAATGACACAAAAGGGTTGCATTAAATCACAAACTAATATTGACTTTGAGTATCCGAGGATTTGACCTCCAGCTCCACAATAAACATTCACTTGTCAACTAAACGACAGCAGACGTTCTATTACAACAAAGACCTAGTCATGAGGAATTCTCAACCAACCTTCAGTGTATCATTATTGACAGTGAATATTTATAAAAAGGTGTAGAAGCAAGTGACGTCTCAAGAGAGAGACAATGACCTCCATATCTATAAGCCACTGACTGATTATTTGTGCAATCTCGTTTGTATTATGTATAAGAAATGTGTGATTTAATGTGATTGTAATTATGTAGGAATGAAAAATAGCGAAACAGGAGGGCAAAGAAAGAGAGATAACTGTGTAGTCTTTGTCCTTGTTTGTAAGCGCGTGTGCGATGATGGATGCGAATCTAGAGTAAACAGAGACAGAGCATGCATCCTTAAACTGAAAGTCAGATAAACACACGCACACACTCATCTCAATAGTTTATTTATAGTTACGTATATAAATATTTAATTTAACGCAATTCCACGCGTTACAGTCGTCATAGTCTGATGTTGGGGCATAGGCCTGGAAGAGGGTGATTTTGAATGGGGCTGCACTCAGACGGATGGTAATGAGTCTACTGGAGACTGGGCGGCAACACATGACAGTGGCTAGAATGTCTTTGTGGACCACGAATCCAACGCCTTGTTCGAGCCTGTCATCCCCCCTGCTGAAATAAAGCTTGTGGCCTTTGTTGGTCGTTGTTTCACCTAGGCCTTTCCAGCGCAGTTCGCTGATACCGATGGGAATAATCGTTTTAGTCTTACACAGTTTTACTGTCTCACTAAAATGTAATTTTCGATCGCAAAAATATTCAAAATGTCCTTACAAGGCATACTTCTACCCTTCTGGTGGCTGTCATGCTTAAATCTTCATTCTCTTTTCATCTGTGCAGCTGTTTACTTTTACCTCAAGTTTACCACCCTTCAATTCACAAATTATGCTTCAACTTGAAAGGCAGCACAGCGTTGTTTTGATACTGTATGTATTATCATGATGTTTGCTTTAAAATAAACCTCATTTTATGAAATTCTATCCACTTTGATTTCAACGTACCCGAATACTTTAACAGAATACAATGCTGATTTTCTCTTTCTTCGTTTTGAATTGATCAGTTACTATGTCTACGTTGCTGAACGTCAAAACGGTGATTATGTTGACCTTACTCTTCACCTTGTTTGGAAGAAAAACTGCATTAATTGACGACAGACCCTTAATATCTCAAAATTTCCCGGATGTAACATCACTACAGGAGTCGTCAACGGCGACCTCCTCACTGAAGCCGTCAACCGTTACGTCATCACTGGAGATGTCAACAGTTAACTCACTACTGCAGGCGTCAACAGCTACGTCATCAACTTCACGTTGTGCAGAGATTAACGCATCTATAGAAAGTTTGTGTGGGATAGACTTTATGTGCAAAATAGAAAGTGATCGCTTTGTCAGGAGGTCATTTTTCTGCACTGATGACAAACCAATCATTGACATGGGACAAAAACAAAACTACACCTTGGATGTCGTAATTAATGCAATGTCACAGTGCAAGTGGTATGTCAACGTTGATGATAAAAGTGTATATCCCCGGTTCTATCTCAACCTGGCCATTGACCCTATCCACAAAGCCAGAGACACATCGTATTTCACTATTCGATTGGTCGAGGACTACACGGGTGTGGTTCACGAATTCGACAGCGAGCTTCTGGCCAATGCGTCCGCCATCGTGACATCACCCGTCAGCCTTACCATCGATATCCAGGGTAAGACGCACAAACAGACACACACACACACACACACATACACACACGCACGCACCCACACAGCCGAGGTTACACAGTATTATCATGACTTTCCCGAAAAGACACATACGTTGTGCTGACAATGGGTCATATTTCGTCCCCATTTTTAAGTGCTTTGAAGTGTTCGAACCCTAACCCTGACCCAACCCTAACCCTAACGGATCATTGTTCTGACGTCAAAACAAATAGGCATGTCAATACAAGTTATGTAGATGTTCACTGATTTGTCCACATAACACTGTGTAAGAGTGCCCACACACATACGCGCGCACACACACACACGCACACATTTGTTTTCACGGCGTTATTATGACTTTCATGAAACATCACATACGTTGTGTTGACAATGGGTCATATTTGTCCCTATTTTTAAATACTTTTAAGTGCTGTAGCTCTAACCCTAACCCCATAACCCTAACACAGCCCAAAACCTAACGGATAATTGGTTTGACGTCAAAACAACGAAGCCTGTCAAAACAAGGTATGTAGATGCTCACTAATTTGTTCAAATTACGCCGTGTAAAAAAAGCCCGCACACACACACACCCTCCGTCACACACACACATACATACACACACGTACACAAAGATACAAAACTTCGTTATTATGATTTTCATGAAACGCCACAGACGTTGTTTTGACATTTTGTCCTTTTTTTTTAAAAATAAAAAAAGTACTTTGAAGTCTTCTAACGCTAACCCTAAACTCTAACGGAACACTCTTTTGACGTCAAATTAACGAGGGCCATTAAAACAGCGTAGGAATAGCTCAGTCAGCGGCAGGGATAGCTCAGTCGTCAGAGCGCTCGACTTGTGTACGCGCGTCTTGGGCGACGTGGGTTTGAATCCTGACTTCTGCAAACTATTTTGTGATTGCTGGATATTACGGGCCAGCGCTTTGAGAAGCTCTCTGAGCTTGTAAGTGCGCTATATAAGAGTAATCTCTTTTTTTTTTCTTTTCTGTTTAGTAGAATTTTCTTTGTGAAAAGAACGCCGGCTCTATACGTACGCGCACAAATCTCTCTCTCTCTCTCTCTCTCTCTCTCTCTCTCTCTCTCTCTCTCTCTCTCTCTCTTCTTTTTTCTTGGATTTTGCATCAAATTTCGTTATTTCTGTAAGCTTTTGAATATGGAATGTACAGAAACATTGAGTGTTTATTGTTGGTAATTTTATTTTTATTGCATATGTTGTCATTTTTAATCTGAGTTCACATGATCGCGCTGAATCTCCCACCCCATCCTTCCCATTGAAATGAACCTGTTTTGTGTTTATTCAATAAAACGTCTAAGTCTAAGTCTAAGTCTCTCTCTCTCTCTCTCTCTCTCTCTCTCTCTCTCTCTCTCTCTCTCTCTCTCTCTCTCATATCACTTGTGTTCTCTTTCGCCAAAGAAAGTACAGCTACGCAAAGAAGGTTCATTTCGACTCTTACTGCGAAACGGAAGTTGCGAGCGCCCCCCAGCGATTCCCGTGATAAATGATTCCAAGGGCGATAATTTGTTCTTAGCGCTATGTAAACAAACCGCTTCAGTAGATTATGTTCCGGACACTCGCTTGCTTAAATCAAAGAAGAATGAAGAAATGTGTTTGTTTTTTTTTATAAGTGTTACTAAACTACAAAATAACAGCAGTAAGCTGCTTAATGCATTTATCAGCATTATAATGAGAAAAGCAAAGATGTTTTAGTATTTCCTTCGTAAGTTTTCTTATTTTAATACATTCCATTTCGTTGAACTTGGCGTGTACAGATGTCTTGTAAAGAAAAACTATTAAAAAAAAAAGAAGTAATTTTTAAGCAAATAATTCTTCATAAATGCATCTAAGAATAAAAATCCAAGAGCAAAAACTATTAATTCTTATCCTTTTAATGTATAATGCTACTAGTTAATTGTCTAGTATTATCAGATTTTGTTGTTGTTGTTGCATGTGAAATGTATGCAGAAAAAATACCAAATGTGATTTTTTAAATCTTTCAAATGTAAAATACCATTTTCTGTGTGACTGTATTCCCTTTCCATTACATTTGGTTTAAGCAGACAGGAAAAGGGTTAATTGTATTTGTTTTGTCTTGCAAAACTTCTGTTTCTTTGTAGGTATGTCTTAATCTTGCTAAACAAAAAGTAAACAACAGATTTAATTATAAAAACCTAACATTCTTACCCTTATCATTATTTTAAACATACATTTATTGAGATGACAGTGCTTTACAAAAATGATAATTGCTGAAGTTTCCTTTATATGAGAGAGAGAGAGAGAGAGAGAGAGAGAGAGAGAGAGTCATCATTGTTGCTTTTTGTTGCTATAATATTCATATTAAATGTCAGAAAAAGAAACTCAAATGTTTGAAGCTATTTTTTTCAGCTTTTATAAATGCATGATGGTTTAACAATAAAGTAACATAATTGATGCAGCCTGCTGCAATGTACAGATCTAATATTATAAATGACTACAAATATTTCTTATTTGACTATTTTTATTGTTGCACTTTTTGGTCTTATCTAGGTGCAATTTCCAATGTAATGATTCATGCAAAAAAAATAATGCTTTTAAACGTTAAATGTGTTTTCTTTAAAAGCTTCACTGTTCACTCTTCTTGTTGCATTGCTTTATTTCTCTACTTCTATAGTCTTGATGTCTGTTGGTTTATATATTATTTATTTCTTCAGAATACATATAAAATATATACATCACAAGCAGCAGGGACAAGCAACAAGCATGCTTATATAAGCCTATCCCTGTGCGAGTAAATTTCAGAGTTAAATTTGGCAGAAGAATATTAACATTGTGCAATATATACATATACACAACCACACACATGTCTGTTCTTTTTCTTTAGTCTATCTTAACCTATCAAATTTCCTTTTGCAACTACAGTTCTATTATAGAGATAGCCTATATTAAACCATAATGATGATGATGATGATGATGATGAAAATGATGATGATAAACAGTAGGCCTAATAATTTATAGGCTTATTTACACAGTTGATCGAAAGCAGTAAATATAATTTTAAGATGAGAGCCTAACAGTAGGTTAGCAGCGATTAAAATCAGAAGTGCAGTGTAAATGAGATAAACAGTAGATTGGAACACAGTTATTAACTGGAAATGCTAAATCAAGCAATGTTCAGAAAAGCTATTACCGGTATTCAAGCTTACTTTTGGGTTTGAGTTTTGACGGATCTAGGATGAGTACAGGCCGAGTACAGGCCTACTGAATCATCAGCATTGGTACGGTAATTTAATCGGCTGAATGCATAATTCAAGCAACTTGTTGGCAAGCTGTATTTACATTATTAAAACCAGAAACTTATTAACTTACTTTCAAAGAAAAAAAAAGCAAAATCGCTTGTTAATTTAAGCAAGCGAGTGTCCGGAACATAATCTACTGAAGCGGTTTGTTTACATAGCGCTAAGAACAAATTATCGCCCTTGGAATCATTTATCACGGGAATCGCTGGGGGGCGCTACGAGTGGCTACGTTTTGTAACTTTATATAGGCACTCGGCGAGATGAACCTTCTTTGCGTAGCTGTACTTTCTTTGCTTTCGCTCACACACAGAAACACAGGCACAGGGAAATATAAATATAGAATTGAGCGACTGTCTTCTCCAAAACATGTCTTTCCCCTTAATAACCTCGATTTTGAGCAATATTTTGTACACATGTATAAACTCTCTATTTAAACAGAATGCATGTATTTTGTTATGGGATTATAGGAGCTCGGTGCCTCCATTCTTATTCCCTTAATAAAAAAAAAAGTATATAGGCTATATAGTCTCTTAAGCACCTCTTTTTATTTATTTTTTTTAATTTTTTTTTAAATCAGTTTATAGTCCCCTCTTTTCCCGGTAAGGATTTTCAGAGAGGAGACTTTTGCTGTTTCTCTTTTTATTTTGTAAAAGAGGCGATTAAAAACAAAGGCGTATATAATTATAAGACCAGTGTTTCCGTGTTCCGACACGTTGAGGTAAGCTCACAGCCGCCTGTACCCATTGCTTCTGCTTGCGACAGGGGACTCCCCCTGATCTACAAACACATTCCAGAACAAGGTGACTGAGCCATGTTTGTGCATACACCAAGCAGTCAAACTCTACCATACTAAAACATAATAGTCTGGACTACATCAGTTTCGCAATTTCAATCAGTTTTCAAAACTTAATTACTTTTTTTAATTAAGTAAAACTAAAAAAAAAAATTATTATACCAAAACAATTTTCCAAAAACTATGTTGGTTCCCCATAGTTGAATACGTTGTTTTCTAGAACTTACGCGTTTGAACACACATTCTGTCAGTGTCTTGGTAACTGTGGGAGAGGAATGGCACGCTCTGCGCTTTGTCCGGTCGTGTGTAAAACATATATAAAATATATATATAATTTATTTATTTAATCGTTCTTATATAGCGCTTTACCAGCTCAAGAGCTGCTCAAGGCGCTGGCCGATACAGGATCTAACTCAAGCCGCCCGAGACGCCCACCCGCAGCCTTTGGGCGCATGGTCTGACGCCCGTACAACTGAGCACAATCCTGGGCAGCCATGGGGAGAAGGACCTAAGTGCATGCTGGGTGTGTTCTTGTCACCGGCACTCACTCGTCTAGGACATGAGCGTCAGGATCTTTAAAGTCCGTTATGATGGAATGTATGCGACACAGACTAGACCTCGGTTTATACTCTCATTCGAGAGTATATAAATTCTTCGATGCATCGCTTCCTACAAATACTTCTGTCGCATCTTGTCAGACTGCATTTTCACACATCCGGCTATCTAAAGTAAAATTCATGACGTTGCAAATGAAACGTTCCACAGGGCAAACGGATGTCAATGAAATTGTTTAATTTCAGGTTCAATGGAGGTTGACGTGGTCTTCGTGCTGTATGTGGACTATCACACCCATCTTATGTTGGACTTTATCAAGGATTTCGTCTCCAAGCTAGACATCGATAATGGTAAATGTCGTGTTGGAGTAGTCTTTTATGGATATGATAAATCCCCAGTGGTCAGCGTAGCATTCCACCTCAACACTTACGGCACCAAGGCCCAGGTCTTGGACGCCATCGACCAGATTGAAGATAGTTACCCCACCGGCAACAACACCGGTGACGCTCTCTACATCATGAGAACGGAGATGTACACGCCAGGCAACGGCGACCGTCCCGGTGTTCGCAACTTGTGCATCGTGAGCGCCTTCGGCCGGAACCTTCGTGAATCCATACCAGAAGCTGAAGAGGCCCGCGCGCATGGCATCCGCATCATCGTCATTGGTATCTGGACGAACGGCAGCATCAAAGAGTTGGAAGATATTGTCAGCAAGCCAGTGGGCAACAACCTTTTTGAACTGAATGCAACAAGTGCAATCAAAGTTGTGACAGACCACATATTCGCTATTTATTGTCCAAGTAAGTATTAATGCCTCATGTGTATAATAGTAGTAATAACAATAATGATAATAATTTGAAAATAAATAAATAAATAAATACAATAATAATAATAATAATAATAATAATAATAATAATAATAATAATAATAATAATAATAATAATAATAATAATAATAATAATAATAATAATTTGCATTTCAGTTGGATTACAGCTCATGAAGAAAGTTGTAGAGAAATCCATGTACAGAAAACTTGTTAATGTGCTGTGTTGTATCTACTTTGGCCTTTATCTCTGTCTCCTTGTCGCAGATATGTATTAATTTCTCATTTGGTGCGCATGTGGTGTAATTAATTTCGAATAGTTCATCTATCATAATTTAACTTCGGTTCAGTTTTGGTTATGGGTTTGGTTCCAGTTTTGCACGTGAAATTAGCCTCATTTGCCACACCTCGTAATTATAGTTTTGAGTGCTTGCTCAAGGGGTGTTTTTGGCTAACCATAGTCCGAAAATGTGAGAACATCAGATGGCTGTGTGTGATTTCAAAACTGTACGTTGCGTTGATGTTTGTAGACTGGCGGCCAAACTTGGAGCCCAGAGAGTTTACAACCGTTTGTTGTGTGGACGTTAAGTCGCAGAAAGTATAATGTAACAAAATCAGTCACCCGGGGAATTGTTTTATGGTTGGTTGTTTCATGAACGCCTTCTCCATCGAGATGATAAGAGGAACGCACGCATTCACACACACTTACACCAGATACATACATACATGCATGCATTTAAAATCCATGATTATATAAACTGAGCAACTGGAGAATCAATCAAAGCTTTTGCCAACCTAAAGCTTACATCAAAGTTATGCTATGAATGGAATCGATAATATAAACATCAATTGGCATGGCGACTCAGCGGAATCTTTTCAGAGCCCAGCTGGGCAAGCTATAAATATCTTCGCCCACCTTAAAGAAAGGGAGAAGAGACATGTTTCAAGCCGCTGACCCAGCCACAGGCACAAGGCAAGGGTCATTTTATAGCAGTAAATAAGCAGCCTTCTCAAGCCTTCCTACCAGTACTTGCCAATGTATACTGACAAGTAAGGTCTTGTTGATAACATCACAAGGTGTTTAGCCATCAAGTGCATGAACAACAACTGTGAGAAGAAGACTAGTTTAATTGGCTTTATGATGGAAAAGAAAAAAAAGGAAAGAAACTGTGTTGAAAAGAAGAATGATATAAAATTAATATATGCTTGTATTATACTATGTTTTACAAAATATGTTTTACAGAAACACAATATTGTAATGTAAAAGTTTACAGTGAAGAGTGGAAAACATGACTATCTCTATGAAAGTGTTAAAAGACAATTGCAGGAAAAATGATTAGGTATAGAAAAACAGGTATGCACATAATAATGTACATATATACAGCTATGTACAACACATACAGTTTTCAGTTTAAAAAAAAATACAAGCATGCTTGAACATGATAAACACATAACAAAGTTACAAGTAGAAGAAATCAGTGCGGAAAACTGATAAGATACAATAATGCAGAATTCACACACGGTACAAAGACGGCAGGGTGCAGTAAAGAAATACTGATTATTGAAAACATAACAAAACACATACAAAGTTTACAATCATTTCACCATCCATGCAAAACAAAGACCAATAATAAGCAAAATTAGGCATTTGCATTTTATGTGCATGTGAAAAAAATACGAACAAATAGACAGACAAAATAAGAAGGTGTTTTGTTCGTGTCTTGTTTGTGTGAATAAATATATAGTACTCACAGATGATGATAATGGTGATGATGATTGTGATGATGATGACGACGTAGTTTTGTAATAGTGCAGGTATCCATTGCGCTTGAGAAGGAACGAGAGAGTGGCCATCATTATGTTTAAAAAGCCCAAATGTATGTACGCTAATATATGCAGGTAGGACCGAGTTTAGCATGAGGTTTTAAAGAAAAATGTCTTGAGAGACTTCCTGAAGCCAGCTGACGACTGGCATTCATTCAAAACAGCTAGTATCCCCATGATACTGTCTTTTAGTCACGGAATACCTACAATTAATTTTCTGTTATCTCATTTGTGAAACTACCGCCACTACATGTACTGCTGTTAAATAAAGTGATGACTGATGGTATTTTGTCAAGTTTCAAACCGTAACTTTTCGTTACAGTTCAAGTGAGAAGATTTATTTTGCCTTCTTTTCTGGTGTGACAATGATGTCTGGGGCTGTTTGTGTCCGCTGCTCTTTCATAAGATGATGTCTCCACCTAGTTTTATCCATACTTCATCTGTTGGGATGTTGCCATCATGCCAGTCTAGCATTTTCTTTTCATGATACTTTTCCAGCAAATTTAAAACGAATTGGGTTATGTCTCTGATCAAAACCACAGGCTCTTCATTTTCTTCACACTTCCCTGATTTATTGGTAGTTTTGATTTGTTTATCTTCTACAACGATCTCACCACACATTGCCCCATTTTGAAACTCTCTTTCTCTATGTTCACTTGCCATTGAAATCCCATGTGATCTGTTCAACTGCCTAAGTTTTTTCTGCTTATTCCATGGCAAATTAAGTTGTGACCTCATACGTGCTGCTTGTTTTGCAGAGATAATTGGTGCAAAGCATTTGGCGTGTGTAAGAATTTGTGTCTTTTGCTGTGTGGCTTGAGCTGCTTTCAATTCTGCCCCCTGTTGTTTCTCCAAGTCTTCCTATGTGGATCCTGAAATGTCTTTTGTGAGTTTATTGATCTCAGCTGCCCTTTTTTTTCTCAAAGGGCTGCTTGTTAATGAAGATATCTTTCTAGCTTTTACTATCTTTTTTAAAACAATGGACTGTGCTTTGGTTTTACAAATAACGGTTCATCTTTCATCTGATTGACTCATTTTGATCTGAACCAAACATGTTAATAGGCCTCTTCTTCTCTTGTCAGTGGTGCTGCTAGCTGGTTATGAGGTCGGATTGAGTTGTTTGTTTCTGTTTGCTCACAGTCCGTTTGTGATGCAGAGTCTGCTGTGCTTGTGTGTTGCGCAGGTGTGGGGCACTGCTGTGTGGTAGTGACAGATGAGCTGGATGTGCAAGTAGCTGTTGCTTGTCTGTCTCTATCAGATGCCACTCCCTTCTTTCCCAAGAAGTCTAGAAGTCGCGTTTTTACATTGACTCGTACGGGAGTAGATGTAACTGTTGGCTGGAATTTAGTGTCAGTGTAAGTGTTAGTGGAGGTGTTAATTAGTGGAAGTGACAGTCGAGTTATGCGTAGACGTTTTAATACATCCATATATTTCAGTTTTCTTCTTTATGCGTCTTCCACATGCGCTCCTGTTCACCTGTTTATACTGACTACAAATTGAACAGTCACTGACCTGTATGTTGGTATTGTACACTGACCACAGATGCTGTAAACACTCAATATGCTTTGCAGCTATATGAGGCAACAAACTGGAGTCAGGCCGTATTTTGATTTTTCGTGTGCAATGTCGACATGTGAAGCTTAATTAATGTACTTGGATAGACTATACCATCAGTCTCAACAGAATACTGCAAACCATAGATGTCCAAAAGTTCAGATGCTATGGTTTTACAGAATCTATGTTTTTGTATGTTTTCTCCCGGCCTTTTCGATCTTTCTCCACACAATCGGCATAGAGAGTTTAACTTTTCTCTGTGATACTGTTCTATATGAACTATTTGAGATTCACTATCCATTTTATTATGTGTTACCTCCTACTTCTTCTGTATATATGCAATAAACTAAAAGCTAACTGAAACTTTCCAGTGCAAGATAAACTAGGTCTACATGAATTAAAGACAAAACTGCAGTGAATTATAAGGAATTGGGCGCCTGTTGCACACAATTTGCCAGTTACGTACCACAGTCGAAAAACGCACTAAACACACAATTCCACCAGAGGATAGTTTTCAAAGATCACGTTAACTTGAAGTACACGTGTTAAAGTTTCTTCACACAAAAAAACCACACACAGCGACTAATACCAAATCGAACACAGAATAAACCAGGTCATCAAAATGCTTAAATATAGTGTAATTTGCAATCACTGCAAGTCTAGGAAAGGAATAAAATAATCATCAAAAATAAACGAACAATAGATAATCCATGAAACTTCTCCACAATATATTTGAAACAATAGTGGCAAACACCATCAAAATCCAGCACCTTGTAAGAACAAGTTCGTGAGCAAATAACAAATATATTCGACAACCATCACCACACACTGCTATGAGCCTCTACTAAATAGTTCCCGCCACAGGCCACCTTTGTCTGCAAGAAAGGGTGTCTGCAAGCTAAATATAGCTTGCAGCAGCACAAGTTTAAAGTTAAAAGTTCTATATGCATAGACTTGAGCTGGCGTGTTGGCAAAAATGGACGAATATCCTATCCTATCCTATCCCGTAACTCGGAGGTCGTTGGGGCACCACAGATGATCGTTTAACCAGCGTACTCCATCTTTCTCTGTCCCCAGCAGCTCTGAAGGCTTCGCTCAGTGTCAAACCAGTCCATTCTCCAATGTTGTCCTTCCACCTCTTTTTCAGTCTCCCTCTTCTTCTACCTCTTTGCACTGTGCCTTGGAGGATGGTCTTTGCAAGGCCTGAGGATCTGGTGACGTGGCAATACCATCGGAGTTTCCGTTTCTTCACCACTGTGAGAAAGTCATCGTGTTGTCCAATGGCTTGTGTGATGGTATATTGGACTTCGTCGTTGGTGATTTGCTGGGTATAGGAAATGCCCTGAAGTCTTCTGTAGCACCTCATCTCCATGCTTTGTATTTTTCGTTGTAGATCTGCTATGAGGGTCAATGTTTCGCAGGCATATAGGAAGATGGAGATGACAAGGGAGCGCACTGCATAGAAATAATACATGTTTCAGAGAAATGGATTCCTTACATATATACATTTAATATTTTTACAATATTTGATTTTAATTAAATTTACTTCTGTGTGCCATGCTTGAAATTGATTTAGCAATTCCACAAGTTTTATTATAGTTGCGATTAAGTTTAATCTCTTTTACAAATTTATTTTCTATAGAATTTTGAATTTCTTCAAAAGACAATGGTATCTTTATTGTTTTAGAAATAATATTTGAAGCACCAAGTTTTGCAGCCCGATAGGCCCAATCATTATAAAGGAAACCACTATGTGAGGGAATCCAGACAAAATTCAACTGTGCCATTAATTATCAATCTGTGAATAATATTTTTAATTTCTGAAATAATTTCTTTTCTTTCACCATGATTATCTGAATTCAATGCCTGTAAAACTGACATAGAATCTACCCATAAAAACACGCTGAATATACTCACAGAAAGATTAGAAATTGTATTTAGAGCCATTGATATCGCAACTATTTCAGCAGTGAATATCGAATATCCTTTCCCTAAATAATATGATTCTGATATATTTAAATCCGGTATTACAAACGCTGCTCCTGCTTTATCTGTTTGAAGAACAGATCCATCAGTACATATATCCAGTTGTCAAGAATACTTCTCATGTATATTATGTCGAACTTCAACTACAGTAAGCAAAGGGTTGTGGTTCTTATTTTAACTACAGTAACAGATATCATATTTTGCTTTTTTCCGATTCCCACATAGGTACTGGACTGGTGAAATAATAATTTTATGTAAACATTTAATAAAATGCTCCCAGCGTTTCGGTTAGAAATGGAAACAGTTTTAGATGTGCAGGAATTTTCTGGTTAAAAAAAACCAAACGGTTATACAATGTTTTCAACAACTTAAATGAACTTATATTGATTGCCCATCAGGAACAAAATAAGAACCAAATATGAGTCATTTTTAGGCAATTTTACACAACAATTTCATTGTTGTTGTCAACCAACAAATCAAAGGATTCAGCGCTGTTTTATCTGCTCTTTTATAGAAGAGTCACGTACTCCATCGTAGAGATACCTATGGCTATAACTCCACTAAAAAAATCGGTTGACCAACTGATAGGGATATGATATAATTACCAAACAAATATAATATTTTGAAGCCGTTCAGTGCTCCTTGACATAGTTACAATGTCCTAGCTGCTATTTGCTTCAAATAAATATTAGAAACAGCATGCCGACATAGTCTTACTTTCGACGTAAAATTCTCCGAAGCCCGACGCTCCATCTCAACCGAATACTTTTCAACCTTATCCACATTTGCCTCTCTATTATTTGTCTCTTTCGGAACACACTGATCCAGGTCAATGGTAGAACATACAAAGCCTGGTTACCAATCGCAATTTATATATGTTTTGTATGATAATGAATAGAGGTTCTGAAGTCACTAGCATAAGTGAGGAGTGGGCATGTCTAAAATTAATTATTAGTGAGTTGAATGTATTCAGAGATTACATACTAGTTGAAGGACGAAGACGTGTTCTTTGGAGTTCCAAGAATTCGGAATTTTTCTATGGAATAATCTAGCGAAGGATGTTATCTGTATCTTGAATACAGGTATTTATTATTATCAGTTATTTATAGTAAGCTGTGAAGCTTTTCTGAAGAAAATGGAAAGTATTGTTTTTTTTAAATGGATTTTGTGATTGGGGTGCATACGAATCCATTGTCTGAGGGAAATACAGTAAATGGTGCCAATACCGTATTTATTAATGTAATTATTATATAATGCTATAGTTTATAATTATGATGCCATGTTGTATTCATTCGTATGTGGAGATGTGGGGGCTGAAATAAAAATGTAATTCAGTTGTATAATTTATACTAATGATGAATGAATGTGCAGGAAATCTGTAATAAATTGGAAGTGAGCTGTGATTATGAATGTTGGCTCATAGCCAATTGTGATGTAGGCTATATAGTGTGTGTAAGGTGTTTGAAGCGGCTACAGGTATTGTCATAAGAATTGTGACAATAGAGACTGTATCAGTGAGTAGGCATAGGGAAGATATTCTACGAAAGGAAATGATCTTCAAGCACTCTGCAAGTTAATAATAGGTCAGAGACGCATATAGACTATTTAAGCATAGGAGCATCAATTTACAACTGTATAAATGTTATACACAGCGGCCGGTTTGGAGTAGCAACCTTCCTGGTAAGTGGCTGGTGGAGATGATCCTGTGACGTGCGTCTACAAAACCGGATGTGGTCTCCTTCATCGCCGGCTATCTCTCCTTCTGTTATTATTACACAGAAGACATCATTCCTAAATTTAAATATAAATTTGCAATATGGGAAGATTTTCAAGCACATCTCAATGCCATCGATACTGACAGTATTATTCATGATGATGTAGATGTGTTTATTCAAAGTTTAGAAATAATATATTAACAGCAGCAGAAAAATATATACCAAAGTGTAAATCTAAGAAACTAAATAACCATTCTGGAAATTCTTGGTGGAACAGTGAATGTGAAACAGCTGTAAATTTAAAAAAAGACTTATATAAGCATTGGATTAAAAATAAAACGGAAGAAAATTTCACAAAGATGAAATATGCTAAGATACAATGTAATAGGGTTATAGCTCAGGCAAAAAAACAGTTTTGGTCTGAATTTTGTGTTAAAGAGGTTTCAGAGTCAAAAGATATGCAAAAGGTATGGAAAAAAAGTAAAAGAAATGAAAAATGGATTTAAACTTCAGTCGTATCCAATTAAATTAAGCAATAATAATTTTCCAAGTGCTAAAGAGAAGGCTGATGCTTTTGTAAAGATTTATGCAGAATATTCTTTATCATCAATTCTTGATCCATCAGTACAACAATTAAGAAAACAAAAAGAAAATGAGAAAGAATATGAAGATCCTTTGCCAAATAATTCTCATTTTATAAATGCCCCTATTGAATTTGAAGAGTTTTTAGACTGTTTACAATCATTTTCATCAAACAAGACTGCAGTTGGGATTGATGGAATGTCATATCAATTATTAACGCATTTGCCTTTGAAATGGAAAAAATTACTACATTCATTATGCCAACAGTGTTGGCAGAGTGGAACTCTCCCTATTATCTGGAAGAAGTCAGTAGTTATTCCAGTACATAAGCAAGGTAAATCTCGTTCCTCAATTCTTAATTATAGACCAATTGCATTGAACTCACATGTAGGGAAAGTATTTGAAAAAATAATTCAGAAAAGAATAACATATTTTTGTGAAAAGAACAACGTAATTCCTAAAAATCAGGCAGGATTTAGAAAAGGTCGATGCACCACTGACCATTTGGTGAAATTAACTAGTCATATTAAAAAACAGTTTTCTCATAAAGTACTCTTGCTGCATTTTTCGATGTCAAAAAAGCATATGACAGTGTGTGGCATGCAAGATTGTTATATAAGTTAAAAAATATTGGAATAAGCGGTCATATGTATAATTATATAAAAAATTATTTAAATGGCAGATCTATATGTACACGAGTAGGAAACACTTATTCATTTTATCATAACATTGACATGGGAATTCCTCAGGGCTCTATAATTGCACCATTATTGTTTTCAATACGTATTCACGATCTTCCCACTGTTATTTCTAATCCATTAAATGTTGTTCAGTACGCTGATGATATTGCCATGTGGATTAATACATCTCTTCGAAAACATACTAAGCAGAGAGTAGTAACACATGTACAAAAACTGTTTCAAGAAGAACTGAAAAACCTTAATCTCTTTATGAAAAATAATGGTCTGGAATTGTCATCTGAAAAAACGTTTTTAATGCTTGTTAATAATGGTATTAATCCTAAATGTTTACCTGTTTTAAAATTAAATGATGAGATTCTTATATACAAGAAACGGGTTAAATTTCTTGGTGTTCAGCTAACTTCTAAATTAAACTGGAAATTACATATTGAACATTTAATAACAAAGGCAAGAAAATCAAATTTATAAAAAATTATTAGTGTACAAAATTGGGGTCAGGATACCAAATCCCTCTTACATTTAGCAATATCACTAGTCCGTTCAAAGCTTGTTTATGGTCAGGAGGTGTACTTTTCATCAAACAATACATTATTAAATAAATTACAAAGCATCGACAGAAGGCTATTAAAGTTGCATTATGTGTTCCAGTTCATGCTAATACAATTAAAACATACCAAGAAGCTGGAATATTACCATTAAACCAACAACGTCAATTAGCTACTTCAAAATATGTATTAAGATGTTTATCTGTCCCTAATTCAGTACAGGAAGAAATTTTTATAGATGCAGAAGACTATCCAAAAAGAACTAAACATATTAACTACTTGAAGCCAATTAAGAACTATACAAAAGATCTTTTTGAAAAGTGTAACATTGATATCACAGCAATTCCCGTTATGCCATTAATATCACGTATTCCACCATGGGAGCACAGAAATGCAAATTTTAACATTGACTATAGTGTAACTAAAAAAGATGACAACACTAATCTCTTAGTTACTGAGGTAAAAGAGCATATTGAAAATAATTATTTAAACCATTTGAAGATGTTTACAGATGGTTCGGTATTAGATTCATTAGATAGTGGATCGGCTTTTATCATTCCTGCATTAAATGTAAGACGCTCATATTATTTAGGAAAGGGGTTTTCTATATTTACGAATGAGCTTTATGCTATTGTAATGGCTCTCAACTACATTATGACTTTACCGTTAGAGCTCTTTGGTTTACTGATTTGTGTAGATTCAAAATCGGTTTTGTATACTTTAAAACAGGGTAATTCCAAAGTAAGAAATGAATTCATATATGAAATTAAACATATGATCCATTGTATGTTTTCTAGAGGTATAGTTGTTGATTTCTGTTGGGTTCCAGCACATTGTGGAATTCATTGGAATGAAGTATGTGACAAGTTAGCCAAAGAGGGAGCGCTAAGATCATTAGATTCTATTTCTGTCAACAATTTGAGTATGTGTTGTCATGAAATGTATTCCTTATTAGAAAAAGCAGTATGTCAAGATACTAGCATTAACAAGGTTACTATACCGAACTGTTCACGACAGTTGTCAAAATTAATAAACAAGTTAAGAATGGAATACTAAATATTCGGCAGATATCCGGCCAGTGTATGTGTGGCAAAAATATATCAGTTTACCACATTTTTTTTGAATGTCCAGTTTTAAATGCAATGGATGAAAACCAAGGACATCATTTGACTGAATATGGACATTCTTTAGATGATGTATTACATCATTCACAGATAACAGCAGTTGTGAAAATTATTGCACAGACTCCTATTGGTAGACTTTTATAGTTTGGTGTTAAATCCTTCTTCCCCTTTAATTCCATTTTGTTACAAGGTTTCTTAATTGTGATTTTATTTATATTGTTGTTGTTCTTAATTAATGTCTAATATCACCTGAATGTGTGAATAGACAATAAATGAAATATTGATTGATTGATTGCTATCTCTCCTTCGACCAACCATTACTGTGGCAGACGTGCGGCAACAGTGGGCGAAGAAAGTCTTCAGACCTGAGCTACGGGATCACCGAACATTTCAGTGTGTTATTAACGACAGTGAATATTTATATAAAGGTGTAGAGGCAAGTGACGTCTCAAGAGAGAGACAATGGCCTCCTTATAAGCCACTGATTATTTGCAACTTTGTATTTGTATTCTGTATGTGTGATTTAATGTCATTATAATATGAGAAATAGTGAAACAGAAGGGCAAAGAGAGATAACTGTGTAGTCTTTGTCCTTGTTTGTAAGCACTTGTGCGGTGGTGGATGAAAATCTAGAGTAAACAGAGACACAACATGCAGCCTTACACTGAAAGTCTAGAGTAAACAGAGACACAACATGCAGCCTTACACTGAAAGTCTAGAGTAAACAGAGACACAACATGCAGCCTTACACTGAAAGTCTAGAGTAAACAGAGACACAACATGCAGCCTTACACTGAAAATCTAGAGTAAACAGAGACACAACATGCAGCCTTACACTGAAAATCTAGAGTAAACAGAGACACAACATGCAGCCTTACACTGAAAGTCTAGAGTAAACAGAGACAGAACATGCAGCTTTACACTGAAAGTCTAGAGTAAACAGAGACAGAACATGCAGCCTTACACTGAAAGTCTAGAGTAAACAGAGACACAACATGCAGCTTTACACTGAAAATCTAGAGTAAACAGAGACACAACATGCAGCCTTACACTGAAAATCTAGAGTAAACAGAGACAGAACATGCAGCCTTACACTGAAAATCTAGAGTAAACAGAGACAGAACATGCAGCCTTACACTGAAAGTCTAGAGTAAACAGAGACAGAACATGCAGCCTTACACTGAAAATCTAGAGTAAACAGAGACAGAGCATGCAGCCTTACACTGAAAGTCTAGAGTAAACAGAGACAGAACATGCAGCCTTACACTGAAAATCTAGAGTAAACAGAGACAGAACATGCAGCCTTACACTGAAAATCTAGAGTAAACAGAGACACAACATGCAGCCTTACACTGAAAGTCTAGAGTAAACAGAGACAGAACATGCAGCTTTACACTGAAAGTCTAGAGTAAACAGAGACACAACATGCAGCCTTACACTGAAAGTCTAGAGTAAACAGAGACAGAACATGCAGCCTTACACTGAAAGTCTAGAGTAAACAGAGACAGAACATGCAGCCTTACACTGAAAGTCTAGAGTAAACAGAGACAGAACATGCAGCCTTATACTGAAAGTCTAGAGTAAACATAGACACAACATGCAGCCTTATACTGAAAGTCTAGAGTAAACAGAGACAGAACATGCAGCCTTACACTGAAAATCTAGAGTAAACAGAGACAGAACATGCAGCCTTACACTGAAAATCTAGAGTAAACAGAGACACAACATGCAGCCTTACACTGAAAATCTAGAGTAAACAGAGACACAACATGCAGCCTTACACTGAAAATCTAGAGTAAACAGAGACAGAGCATGCAGCCTTATACTGAAAGTCTAGAGTAAACAGAGACACAACATGCAGCCTTACACTGAAAATCTAGAGTAAACAGAGACACAACATGCAGCCTTACACTGAAAATCTAGAGTAAACAGAGACACAACATGCAGCCTTACACTGAAAATCTAGAGTAAACAGAGACAGAACATGCAGCCTTACACTGAAAATCTAGAGTAAACAGAGACAGAGCATGCAGCCTTACACTGAAAATCTAGAGTAAACAGAGACAGAGCATGCAGCCTTATACTGAAAGTCAGATAAACACACGCTCACACTCATCTCATTAGTTTATTTATAGTTACGTATATAAATCCTAAATCCTGTACGCTATAAATCCTATGCGCTTGCGAAACATGGACCCTCACAGCAGATCTACAACGAAGAATACACAAAAAAAGAGATGAGGTGCTACAGAAGACTTCTGGGCATTTCCTATATCCAGCACATCAGCAACGACGAAGTCCGACAGACCATCACACAAGCCACTAGACAACACGATGACCTGCTAACAGTGGTGAAGAAACGGAAACTCCGAAACTCCACGTCACCAGAGCATCAAGCAAAGACCATCCTGCAAGGCACGGTGCAATGAGGTAGAAGAAGAGGGAGACCGAAAAAGAGGTGGGAGGACAACATTGGAGAATGGACTGGTTTGACACTGAGCGAAATCATCAGGGTTGCTGAGGACAGAGAAAGATGTACGCTGGTTAAACGATCATCTGTGGTGCCCCTACGACCTCCGAGTTACGGGATAGGATAAGATAGGATATAAATATTTAATTTAACGTAAAACCACGCGTTACATCCGGAATACATACGTCTGTACCTTCACAAAATAAGGTTTTACCATCATCACCCCGAGCTGAGCGATGCTAGTTGTCGTGTTATGTGGTTTTTTCGGTTCTAAGATAAAGTGACGTAGTCTAAGGAAAAGTGACGTAGTCTTTTTCGCATGCGTCAGAGTCTGGTTTTGTGCCTGGTTGGACAATGGCCTCTTCAGTTTACGGGTTGTTGAAATCTCAATAAATACTTCTTGTTAAAACTATACGTACGCCTTCGGCCTTTAATGAACGCTCGGAACACAAGTTGGTGGCAGCGTCTATTAAAGTACTCTTAGCACGCGTGCACATACAACAATTCGTCTAAGATAAGAATTAGGCACTGATTATTTTGCCCATTGAAAACAAGAGACAAAAAGTGAGCGTTGTAACGAACAGGTGCACGAAACATGAACAAATGGAACTTAAAATGAAGCATTGAAGAAGCACACAATTACACTGGCCAATTTAAGTAATTTGCGATGCTTTCATACTTCGACTTCGATATATTCATCGAAATTTGGTGTCTGGGAGGAAAAAAAATGCATTCGATGTCAGCGAAGCAAAGTTGTATTTGTTTTCGTTGTATCCAGAAAGTTCTAAGTAATAAATAAAAACAACGCTGGCAGGAGATTTTTTTCCCCCTTTCGTTAAGAGCGTTGTTCGCGGGCAACAGCGCTGCAGTGAACTGACAAAACCGAGCAAGTCCACAAAACCTACTTTCGAGAAAATCGACGTTTTGTGTTGCGCTATATTACGCGATCGTTTCTAGAAGTTTAAGGGCATATTATAATGCAATTCCTCGATTTAAGAGTGCATACCTTGAATGTTAAAAAAATGTTTGATAGATTTGATGTTTTAAGACTATTTGTGGACTTGCTTTGTTTTGTCAGATTATTCTTGAGATAGGTCTTTGTTGAGAACATGACAAAACCAAGCAAGTCACCCACTTGGTTTTGTCAGTTTATTATTGAATTAAATCCTTGTTAAAAAAAATTCACAAAACCAAGTAAGTCAAATCCGCTTGGTTTTGTCAGTTTATTATTAAGTAAATCCTTGTTTTCAAAATTCACCAAACCAAGTAAGTCCCATAGGCCGTTTCGTTTCTTTGTTAAAAAGTCTGACGAGATGAGTCAAATAAGTTGGGTTTTGTAAGATGTGGGTGCGGCAGTTACAGTGGGTGTATATGTGTCCCTGTTTATTATTGTTTTTAGCCATTCTTCACTTAATATTCCTTGGTTGGTATGCAGGAGTCATGGTTATGGGGTAGCCCGTAGCGCAGAGGGTAGGCGCCGGTGTCCAATGCCAATGGTCGCGGGTTCGAGCTCCGAACGGGGCAAAAATTTGTGATTCTTATGAGACTTTACGGGTCACCAAGGGTTCTCTCCGGATACTCCGGCTTCCTCCCTCCCTCCCTTCAAAATAATATTAGATGCAGCCAATTTAATTTTAAAAATACAAAACTATTTTCCTTTCAGTTTCCTATTGTAGCGATCTTCCTGCCTTTACACCACGTGTATGTCTTGTATTTTGTTGCCCTTGTTGTGTGTCTGTAATATATTTGTTGCTGTTTGTTTGTGGGTTCGGGCACTGAATAGAATAGACCCAACGTTTCCCGGCGTGTCGTAAGAGGCGAAACAGGGGTAATGTTAACACGGCATCACTGGGCGATAGTCTTCTACACAGAAGTCAACGGCCAGGGCGAGGAACCTCACGTTACTACAGGTTCAACGACCACGTGCTCAGGGCCAAGGCGAGCCACACTGTATTCGTGGATTTCGGCTGTGCCAACAGCCTGGAGAGGATTGGGCACCGCCAGGTCTTTTTTTGCCCAAGACACACTACATGCATGATGACACTATCCACTAATTCCATACCGGATCGGTCGTCGCCCGGCTCAAGGACCGCGCCTTCCGTTGGTCACCAGGACGGAGGTGTTAAGTATGCTACTGATGGACAATTTAGCGAGATCCGCACGAGAAACAACACCGTCATAGGAACCTGGAATGTCAGGACCCTAACTGCGGAAGGAAAATTAGAAGAACTGGCCCACGAATTGGACCACTATCGATGGAACGTTCTAGGCATCAGCGAACTGCGCTGGAAAGGCCTAGGTGAAACAACGACCGACAAAGGCCACAAGCTCTATTTCAGTGGTAGAGATGACAGGCACGAACACGGCGTTGGATTCTTGGTCCACAAGAACATTCTAGCCACTGTCATGGGTTGCCGCCCAGTCTCCAGTAGACTCATTACCATCCGCCTGAGAGCAGCCCCTTTCAACATCACCATCATCCAGGCCTATGCCCCAACATCAGACTATGACGACAGCGAAGTGGAGGATTTTTATGAAAATCTACAGGCGGTCCTTGACAAAGTGCCGAAGAAGGACATAGTCATAGTGCAAGGCGACTGGAATGCCAAAGTTGGCCAAGATGCGCACCACAACTGGGGAGACACATGTGGACCCCACTGCAACAACGAGACAAATGACAGGGGTCTGAGATTCTTGGAGTTTACCAGATACAACAATCTGGTACTGGCAAACACGCTTGGTCTCCACAAAAACTCCTGACGATGGACATGACACAGTCCGAGGGGGGGGGGGGGGGGGGGGAAGCTTCACAACCAAAAAATAGACTACATCATGGTCAAGAAACGCTTCAGATCAAGCATCAACATTGGCAGGACACGCACTTTTCCAGGAGCAGACATCGGAAGTTACCACGATCTCTTGATGATGTCTTTCCGGCTCCACTTGAAGAGAGTAAATACAGCAAAGTGCACTAGACTGAAGTTCGACCTGGACAAACTGCAAGACCCGGAGGTGGCAGAACTATTTCAGGCCACAATTGGAGGGAAATTTGCACCACTGCTCATTTTGGGGGCTGGTGAAGTAGATGTCAACACCATGACCACCACCTTCAACTCAGCTGTGACAGATGCCGCCACTGAGATCCTTGGCAAGCACCGACCAAAGAAAAAGACGTGGATCACACCTGAACTTTTGGATCTGTGTGATAAACGAAGAGAGATTAAAAAAAAAAAGAACACCTCACAGGGAGCTGATGTCTACCGAAAAATCAACAATGACATCCGAAAAGGCATGCGCATAGCAAAGGAGAACTGGATAGAAGATCAATGCCAGGAAATAGAGAACAGTCTGAAAAAGAACAACAGCAAAAAGGCCTACCAGACTGTAAAGCGGCTGACAAGTGTCAAACAGCCCAAAGTCTCCACGATCCAAAGCAAGTCTGGCATATGCCTTACAGAAGAACAAGAAGTCTTGGACAGATGGACAGAGTACTGCTCTGACCTTTACAACCATACACCAAATGGAGATCCATCAGTTCTAGCATGTCCCGAGAACAGAGAAGAAGAAATCCTCCCAATTCTCCGGGAAGAAGTTGAGGCAGCAGTACAATCGCTAAAGAAAGGGAAGTCCGCGGGAGTGGACAACATACCCGCGGAACTGCTACAAGCAGGAGGAGAAGCGATGATTGATGTCCTCACCATTATCTGTAACAAGATCTGGCAGAGTGGAGAGTGGCCTATACCATGGGCCCAGTCGCTTGTCATCACTCTTCCCAAAAAAGGTAACCTTCAGGAGTGTGAAAATCACCGCACCGTCAGTCTCATCATCCATCCCAGCAAGGTCTTCCTGAAAATAATACTCAACAGGTTTAAACCCCAAGCTGAACAAATCATAGCTGAAGAACAAGCAGGATTCAGGGCAGGGCGAAGTACCACTGAACAGCTTTTCAACCTAGAATAATCTGTGAGAAATATCTACAGCACCAACAACATCTATATCATGTGTTCATAGACTTCAAGAAAACGTTTGACCGAGTCTGGCATGCAGCTCTATGGGCAACAATGAAAGTGTACAACATCAGCCCTAAAATTATTGAAGTCATCAAAAGCCTGTATGACAAGGCTGCGCTACCAGTGCAGTCCTCCACAACAGCGCCATCGGAATCTGGTTCAGAACAACAATCGGTGTGCGTCAAGGATGCCTACTCTCTCCAACACTCTTCAGCATCTTCCTAGAGCGCATCATGTCAGATGCTCTTGCAGATCACGAAGGCACAGTCAGCATAGGGGGTAGAGCAATCTCCAATCTTCGTTTTGCGGATGACATTGATGGATTGGCTGGAGAGGAACAAGAACTTGAACAGCTGGTACAGAGGCTTGACACCACCTCCAAAGCTTATGGAATGGAAATAAGTGCAGAGAAGACCAAAATGATGACCAACAACACCAATGGCATCAACACGGACATCAAGTCTAAGGCCAATTCCTCCACGCAGTGCAAAACTTCAAATATATAGGAGCCATTGTATCATACAGTGAGTCCCGACAGGAAGTCCTCTCCAGGATCGCACAAACAACTGCTGCCATGACAAGGTTGAAGCCCATTTGGAAAGACAGGACCATCAGTCTACACTCCAAGGTAAGGCTGCTGCGCTCCCTTGTCATCTCCATCTTCCTATACGCTTGCGAAGCATGGACCCTCACAGCAGATCTACAACGAAGAATACAAAGCATGGAGATGAGGTGCTACAGAAGACTTCTGGGCATTTCCTTTACCCAACACATCACCAACGACGAAGTCCGACAGACCATCACACAAGCCATTGGACAACACGATGACCTGCTCACAGTGGTGAAGAAACGGAAACTCCGATGGTATGGCCACGTCACCAGATCATCAGACCTTGCAAAGACTATTCTGCAAGGCACAGTGCAAGGAGGTAGAAGAAGAGGGAGACCGAAAAAGAGGTGGGAGGACAACATTCGAGAATGGACTGGTTTGACACTGAGCGAAGCCATCAGGGCTGCTGAGGACAGAGAAAGATGGAGTATGCTGGTTAAACGATCATCTGTGGTGCCCCTACGACCTCAAGGTTACGGGACAGGATAGGATAGGATAGGATAGTTTGTTTGTTTGTTTCCACACCTCGTGGAAGTTGCCGCGTAGGCGGAAGATCCACAGGATCCTTCATGGTGGACAGGAAAGTACATGAATAAAACTCTTTTTCAAAAAGCCGAACACGTCCTTTGATGACAGAAATTTCGCCATCTTTTTCACAGGAAAATAATATTGCACAGCAGCAATAACATGGATTCTCACTGGTCCATTTCATCTTAAGGCACTTTCTCATTGGTCGGGAGGACTTACTTTTCTTTGTCAGGTTATTGTAGAAGATGACGTCATCATGCCAACTCGAGCATCAGCCAGAGCATCGCCGAAACAAAATCGCAGGGGACTTGCTGTTTTACGTTGAAACGCGCATGATGGTGCGTGTGAAGATATTATGTGTGAAGCGCGCGCGATAGATCTGTTCGTTTTATTTTGCAAAGCATGCAATAATAGAGTGTATTTACCTTTGATTTGAGTTTGCATTGTTGTTAGAAGAAGCTTTATATAACGTTGATAATTTTCGTTAGTCGATATTATTGGAGAATGCTCTGGATCTGCTTGTTTACTATGATCGAAGTTTCGGGATATTTGAGAACATTCTGGAACGGAAAATAAGGTGGTATGACGTAAGTCAGTGATGACGAAGTTTCATTCGATTGGTTAAATTGCGTCATACACGATTGATCCAGGGTGTTCGGGATAAGAGAGAGACTATATATGTACCGCACTGTTTTGTGTTGGAGTCGAGTTGTGTTGTTGTTGATAGTGAGTTGGAAAGTAAAAAGTTGAGAGTGAAAAGGCGATTGTATGCAGTTGTTGATGTGTGCTGAATAAAAGTGGAAAACTTCATACGTCGACTCCGTGTCTTGTTGCTGAGTGAGCAGGCTGCGTGGATAAACGAATCTGAGTTACACACCTATCAGGGATCCAAGCATCGGGGCTGAATCAGATACTGATAGAAAAACACCAACATCAAACAGAGTGTAACACTTGCTCGGTTTTATTAGTTTATTCCCCTACTTAAATGTTTTTTAACAAGGACTTACTCTATGATATCTCCAAATCTAAACATAGTTCGGATTTGATTTTTACAGGTAAGATGCGTCATTCTCTTGCAAGTTTGATGGCGCAAAAAACTCATTTTCGACCTGAGGTGGACTTACTCGGTTTTGTCAAATCACGGCAGAGCTTATGCTTCAGATGACTGAGATACCCTGCGTGTGCGTAAAACCATGAAGTCTCTACACAGTGTAATGGCATGTGTGTGTGTGTGTGTGTGTGTGTGTGTGTGTGTGTGTGTGCGTGTTTCAGACGTCACCATCATGTGTGTGAGTGTGTGTGTGTGTGTGTTTCAGACGTCATCACCATGTGTGTGTGTGTGCGTTTCAGACGTCATCACCATGTGTGTGTGTGTGTGTGTGTGTGTGCGTGCGTGCGTGCGTGTTTCAGACGTCATCACCATGCGTGTGTGTGTGTGTGTTTTCAGACGCCATCACCATGTGTGTGCGTGTTTCAGACAACCTCACCATGTCGTTTTATCTTGTGGACGGTATTCTGACCAAAGAGCTCCCTAACACGCAGTTGTCACAGACAGCCGGGTACGTGACGTCCCCGTTTTTCGATGTGCCGGGTGGAACCTACCCGAATGCCTACGATGGAGAGTTCGTCATGGACGTTTCCGATTCTCAGTCGGCCGTGCTCAACCTTGTCTACTTTTCACTTCAAGAAAAAAAGACAATATGTCAAGCTTTCTTCGGTAAGTTGTAATAAATTGAAAATACTGAAGAAGGTATGTATAGGGCTAGTCATATCAGGTAAACAGAGAACTAGAACAGTAGCGGGTCAGCACAGCCACGTATATGTATATGGTTCCTTGCAAATCAATCATAACAGAAGAAATGACGCTTCACGGAGCTATCTTTTTGTTTGTTTGTTTGTTTGTTTGCATTACATACTTTTCTATTGAATTCCCTTTGCTACATATTTATTTGCGATTTTTGTAATGTTTTTAGTTTTTTTGTGTTTTTTTTTACCACTGTCAGGAAATGGTCTTTATATGAAAAAAATATTTTCTAAATAATAATTTGTTTACAAACAATGTAAGTTTTCTCTAAGTACATGTAATATATTTATCTGTAAATAACGTACTATTTATGTAAACAATACATTGTTTAGGTCAATAAATCATGATATAGGTTTAAAAAAAAAAGGCATTGTTACTAAGTAAGGAATTATTTACCTATATAATGCATTATTTAACAGATTTGGGTTAAATACTTTATTATTTAGAAATGTTTCTAATGATTTCGTTACGTACTTAATGCATTATTTAGGAGAATATGCTAAATAATTTATTATTTAGAAGATGTGGCTAAATAATGCATTATTTAGGTAAACAATTCATTGTTTAGGAACTGCAGTTTTCATTATTTAGGTCAACCATTCATTGTTTAGGAACTGCAGTTTTCATTATTTAGGTCAACCATTCATTATTTAGGAACTGAAGTTTTTATTATTTAGGTCAACAATTAATTGTTTAGGAACTGCAGTTTTCATTATTTAAGGGATTACAGGATCCGCTTGAAAACTTGGTTTTATAATTTGACTGCTTTCTTTAATTAAATGCATGTTTTTCCAAAGATTGTGTATCCAAACTTTGTGTTAATTATGTATTTCTCAATATAAATTCCGCCACAAATTCAAAGATAAAACGTCTGTAATCTTCCGAACACAAACGAAAGGTCAAGGTCAGTTTTGTGCGGGAGTGTTCAGTGTTTTGAGTATCTCCGTCAGAAGATAAAAAGGTTTGCTTTCTTTTTCTACATATTTACCAAAAACTGTGCTGAGGCCGTGTATTCATTTGTTCGTTTGAGTTGAATTATATTTTAATTTCAAACGGAAAGTTTCAGCTTATTCAAAACTACCAGGGATTCGCAGGTTTGACTGACAAGAAACGGCTGAATTATTCTGAAGGAATCCCGCCAATGCAGAAATAATGATGGATCCCTCTTTACCTGAGCCGTAACCGTTGCAGATTCGTATATTAATACTGGCGTGAACATATTCTAACTAAATCAGCTTCAGGGTTTCAAGATGATCAGCTACGTTTGGCTCGCCTTACAGATTCTAGAGAGTATATTACCCCAACGTGTTTAAATATTTTGAAAACATTGAAAATGGACAGCAGACTCAATACTAAGACCGTCTTTGCTAAGTGTTTGCTGACTTCATGTTTGCTGACTGTACCTTAGTTTTAAACGCTCGTAACGCTATGTTGGTAAGATAGAATGACTAGACTGCCGATCTGCGCTGGCGAATTCATGGTAGATCTGCGCGTAAGAACGGGAGCGAGGCTCGGTACTTTTGCTTTACAATTCACTCTGGCGTATACGCGGTAGATCTGCGCATTAGTATATAAAATCTCTCCTGTAACATTTAAGATGCATATAGCATGACGTCATGAGTGCAAAACGTTCAGGCCTGTGGAAGATCAGTGTCAACTCTTATAAATAACTTCAACCCTCTCTGACGTAATGCGTTCAAAGGTTGGGCTTATGTAACATAAGGATATTTGGATGGGTGCCTGTTTATAATAGCTAGGTGAATGCAAAATATAATTGACTCCTAGATCAAAATAAAGTGTGCGTGCAAGTCTCTCTGTTAACTACCGCACCCACAAATTCACAGATTCTCACCAACACAGGCAAACACCAACACAAATATATGTTCCACGTTCTCAATACTTTATATAAACAAACCACAATATTTTACAGCAATCTTTCACACCAATCCATTTACACTAATCTTGTTACACTAATCTCTGACACCTCACTGTCTAGTTTCAGTATCTTCGAAACTCCTATAAGTGGCATTCGCATGTCCTGGACCAAAATAAACACAAAACTCGTTAACTGTGGTAATGCAGGGAGTCCGTGCACGAATAAGCCTAGTTAGACCGTTGATGTTGTAGACAGGCAGATGGGCGCACGCTTGCCTATCTGTCTGATGTAGATATCGCGACTTGGTCAGGTAATGAAGTATGGCTGACCCCTCCGATGTCTCGCGTATCACCTTGTCCCCGTTGTCCGAGACAACGCCGTGTGTCCAGGTGCATGAAGCTAACATATATTGCTGTACCTGCCTACAGGAAGCTGGCTTTTATAATCATATTGTTCTTCTTTGTTTCATCCTTGCTCACCTCCCTTACTTTCTTTACTTTTCCAATTCCATTCCATGTGTGATCGTTTCTTTCCTTCTCCCACAATGTTATCCATATCCATGTATAATTAGCTCATGAATGAAAATTACTATCAACATGCTCACACCATTCATATTACATTATATACTACTCTATAATTATAGCCCCATGTAATTAACAATACCGGTCCTGATTTGGCTCGGAAGAGTCCGCTGGACCTAAAGCAACAATCAATCAATCAATCAATCAATTAACAATTACATCAATGAAAATTATATTCCATCTTCGTGGACAACAGCTCACCACCTCTCAACACAATACGTCCAATGCAAAAATATACCTCTCCAACATTTCACAATCATGAAAAACATTATAAATACCTGTAATCTTTACAGCACAATATTCACATCCAATTTCAGAAAGAAAATGCATCGAACCTATGCTCCATGATAAGTTCTCGATGTTTTCTACATGTTTTTCTTTCTTTATCTTTTTTTTCCTGTCCTGACACACTGAGTCGATACACCTCACACATTGGAACACACAAATCAAGTGACTACAATTGCCCTGACTGCCAGCTATTCATTATTCCATTGGTTCAGCAATTTCGGCCAATGAAAATTATAACAAAATATATTTATTAAAAAAAATCAACGCACACTCTAAAAAATAGAAATATTACTGAGAACAGGAAAATTCACGTTCTCTACAGCTGAGTACTTTCAGTTCGTGAAGAAAAGCTTGCAGCTCGGGGTAGCTTTCATAGTGTTCTGAGGCGACTTGCTCATGATGATGTACGCGCGGATAACTCTAGGTAGCCAAACACAAAACAAAAGACAAGTTACCTCCCATTTCCGAATAAGGCCTATTGCTATATTGCGATTAATTTTATTTTGTAGGTTGTAGTTTAGACTGCACTGACTGGGTCATGTACCATCTAAAACGACCAGGGAGTGATTCCTCAATGTTTAGGATGTGGGAGGCGTGTGGTTACCTAATCTCCTTACCCCTCCACGTCTTTCAAGGTCCTGTCCAAGTGGTCGTCGGGCTTCACAGTGACTACAGTGAAAGCGAGAGAGGCTTTAAGATGATGTATGTCCTCTTATCCAGGTTAGTTCTTAGTGGTAGTGTTAAAATATTAAGTTATAAATGAAATGTGGGAGAGGGGTAGGGGAGGGGGGGGAAGAAAAGAATGAAAGCATTCAATCGTGTTCCATTAGCCACGGAAAATGCATATAAAAATGATGTATATTATAAACTAGGGTGCAGAACTTCTTCAACCTTCTTTCCCTGCTCGGACTACTCTATCAGAACCTTACAATCATGCAAATAAATAATAATAAAGGATACTACCTCACGCTTTTTTTTTTCTCATTCGAACTCAAACCGCGGTGATCTCAAGAGATGTGGTCCTGATTCGGTTGTTAGCAGTCCGCTGGCCCCTACTAACATTGAATATCTAATCTCCTAACATTGAATATCTAATCTCCTAACATTGAATATCTAATCTCCTAACATTGAATATCTAATCTCCTAACATTGAATATCTAATCTCCTAACATTGAATATCTAATCTAATCTAATTGAATATCTAATCTAATATAATGAGATTGCTAGTACAGATGGCGGATGATAAGTCCATTTTTATTTTGACGTTTAGATTGACTGCATCCAATGCCATTATTGAAAGTGGGGTGGAAGCCGGAGGACCGGGATAAAAACCCTCAGTTTCCTGAAAAGTCTCGTCCCTTAAGGCCCCGCCACACATACCGGTTTGAAGGCCGATTCTAGATCGGATTTCGGATCCGTTTCGATTGAAGTGCGATCGGGCCGGACTCCAAAACCGATAAGCACTGCCACACGTTTCCGATCAGGTCGACCCGAAACTTCCGCACAATGTGCATTGTTTATATTCACTTTCACTAGTGTCAGTGTACACGATCCCCAACCCCATCCAACAGTTCACCATCCCCATCCAACAGCTCACCATCTAGTCGAAACCACAGCAGAAATAATGTCTCTACATGCTACAAAAACTATTTAAAAATAAAAACGTAATGGAAAACCAAATCAAAACCATACAAAACATCGCGGGTTACATCACAGGCTCTGAAGTCTTTTATTTCGTCTTTGTAAACTCGTGGGCCTCCTACATAGGTACGTAGTATTATATAGTATGTAATTGAGGCCTACGAAAGACGAGACTTCCCAGCCTGTCACCTGTCATCAGCTTCGTTTGTGACGCCAAGTTGACAATGAACGCGGGACACATTCTGATTGGTTGGAAGTTTACAATCGGGGCCGATTTTGCACAGCAGAATAGAACAGGCTCTAATCGCACGATACCGAGCCGATTGCCATCGGACCGCAGGCAAGTAGGAATTCTGACGTCATCACGTAGCAACCGGGATCGGATCCCAAACAAAATCGTTGCACAATCGGCATGCGTGGCGGAGCCTTATTAGTCATGTCAGTTCGTCCCACGCAGATTTCGTACCCGCGACCATCGCTATAAGATACCAGCACTCTTAAACTATGCTACTAGGACGCCCCTATGAAATTGTTAGGTCTGAGATCGACTGAGCGATTGAAATAATCAGTAGTCCTCTCCAGTTCCTGTTCGATAATGACAAGACTATATTTGAATGGCTGACACCTGAGTCCCTGAAGGCTGCATGGTGATTAAAAATTAAAGAATGAACTATTTGGTCCTGATTGGGCTCGGAAGAGTCCGCTGGACCTAACGCAATAACCATGTAATGTAAGTGCTAGATCCCAATTGAACTTAAGGACTTGCAATGAGCAATTTTCTAGGGGATATAGTCGACGTCATTCTTAGCGAAAGATGACGTCACACTTGGCGCTCTTTTTGCAGGTAAGCTTACACACAATTTTAATGTTTAAAAATGTCAAGTATGTCATGTGGTGATTACATTACATTACATGATTATTGCTTTAGGTCCAGCGGACTCTTTCAAGCCAAATCAGGACCGGACAACCCCCGATCCGCATACAAGATCTGCTGAAACAACCCTAGTGGTAAAACTGAAAGCTCTCCACCAGCCAATCACTTTACAATAAAGGCATCCCAAGCAGGGGATGCTGAGGCTATACTCTAATTTATCGAACCCCCGTTTACAAAAACAAAATAGAATACAAACATCATTATAAATTATCAACAAAACACATACATATAAAATACCTACATTGCTAAATAATACCATCATAAGAAGCCCTAGTGACCACCTGGCAGAAAGCGTCCAATATTCCCAAGCTGATCCAACAGACCTCACACACAAATAAGGAGTCTTGTCCCGGAAGAGTTTTCAAGAAAAAAGGTAGGTGACTGGTCTAGTGAAGAAGAAGATAGTATAACAGATTGATAGAACAGAGCAGGAATGAGAAAGAGCAAATGAGAAAGACAGCGACAGTGGGAATTTCAAGCACTAAATTTCCAGAAAGTAGGGATACTATTTATACTGAAACCCCCGGCACCCCAACGGGGGGTGACATATGGTGAACAAGTCGTGTCATATGGTAATGGATAAACTTTGTAGCCACGACTTGTTTTAGTTTGCTTTCTTATGATATCAGTATAGGCCGCAAGGATCGGTGTTGGGTCCCGTCCTCTTTGTTCTCTACACATCTCCTCTTTCTAACATCATTGATTCTCACTCTGTCAATTATTATTCCTTTGCGGACAATGCACAACTTCGTAAACCTTCTGACCCCCAGGATCTTAGCATTACAATAAATTTGATGCAAGAGTGCATCTGTGATATCAAGTCCTAGATGACGCTCAACAAATTGAAACTTAATGACGAAAAGACAGAAGCCATAATTATTTCATTTGCTCGCATGACAACATCTCAGCTTCCATCTTCCTTTGTTGTTGGTAACTCTGTTGTCCAGTTTTCTGATTCTGTTAAAAACTTGGGCGTAATTTTGGACTCTCACCTGACTATGCAAGCTCACATTCAAACTGTAATCCGAACCATAATTTTGAACTCCGTCGAATCAACAGCATCCGTCACTCTCTGTCTCCAAAGCCACTCAAACTCTTGTCTCAGCTTTCATTCTCTCACGGCTTGACTATTGTAACTCTCTCTTCTGTGGTTGCTCGGACTATCTATTGCAAAGACTTCAAAAGATTCAAAATAATGCCGTTCGTCTTATTCTTCGCATACCAAGAACTGCCCATATAACTCCTCATCTTAAATCCCTACACTGGCTTCCCATCGAACAAAGAATTGAGTACAAAATTGCTTGCTCTGCTTCAATGTTTTTTCTTCATCCGGCCCTTCTTATCTCAAAACCATGATAAACCCCCACATACCCTCTAGAACCCTTTGATCTTCTTCTGCCCCAAATCTCTGCATTCCACGAGTGAACAAATCCTTTGGTGAACGCTCATTTTCATTTTGTGCTCCCACCGTCTGGAATTCCATTCCCATGTCTCTCCATTCTTCCCAAACATCTGCTGCTTTTCTTTCTGGCCTCAAGACCCATCTCTTCAAACGTTCCTTTGATGGCACCACAATGTAAATTTGTGTTGAACTCTGTATAAGTTTGTGTGTGTGTGTGTGTGTGTGTGTTTTCATATTATCTAATGAAACTTTGTATGTTTTGTTTACCAAGTTTTATATTGTTATTGCTTAGCCATTTTAGTTCTTAGAAGTGTCTTACGTGAATGTAAAGCGCTCTGAGCTTTCATTAGAAAGGGCGCTATATAAATGTTTATTATTATTATTATTATTATTATTATTATTATTATTATTATTATTATTATTATTATTGTTACGTTGAAACGCGAATGGTAGTATGTCTGAAACGCGCACGATAGATCTAATCGTTTCGTTTTGCAAAATATTCAATAATGGAGTTTATTTACCTTTGATTTGAGTTTGCATTGTTGTTAGGAGAGGCTTTGTATAACGTTGATAATTTTCGTTAGTCGATATTATTGGAGAATTCTCTGGATTTGCGTATTTACTGTCGATAGAATTTTCCCGATAAATGTCGAAGTTTGAGGGAAGGTTCCTGGAATGTTTAGAAAGATGTATGACGTAAGTCAGTGATGACGATCTTTTATTTGATTGGCTGTAGTGCGTCATTCTAGTCTACCGTGTTCTAAATTGTTCGGGAAGAAAGAGAGGCTATATAATTATGTGCCGCACTGTTTAGTGTGTGTTGTTGTTGATAGTGAGTTGGAAAGTAAAAAAGTTGAGAGTGGAAAAGCGATTGTATGCAGTTGTTGATGTGTGCTGAATAAAAGTGGAAAACTTCATACGTCGACTCCGTGTCTTGTTGCTGAGTGAGCAGGCTGCGTGGATAAACGAATCTAAGTTACACACTTATCAGGGATCCAAGCATCGGGGCTGAATCAAATACTGATAGAAAAACACCATCATCGATTCGAGTGTAACAATTATTATTATTATTATTATTATTATTATTATTATTATTATTATTATTATTATTATTATTATTATTATTATTATTATTACTATTACTATTATTATTATTATTATTAAGTGAGACTCATTCTTTGCGAATGAAATGGTCTTGTGGTGGCTGTGACCTTGAACTTTAATCAAGGTCACAATTACATCCTTAATGCTTGTTTCAATACATTCACTGTTAAGGTAGAACTGCCCATGATGCATCTACTATGTGTGTGAAGGAATAAAGTGCTACGGAATGTGACCCATGACCTGTACAACTGCTCTGTACCCAACTATGCTGACTTTGAACCCATTTTTCGTTGCAACAAGAGACAGGAGTGTTTCGGAGGAGAAGATGAGGAAGGTTGTCCCTACAGGACGGAGCAATGTGGAAAAGATGCGTTTCAAGAGAATAACAAGTATTGATTCTCTCTCTCTCTCTCTCTCTCTCTCTCTCTCTCTCTCTCTCTCTCTCTCTCTGAAGAAGAAGAAGAAGAAGAAGAAGATGAAAGAAAGAGAGATAAGATTATTCTTTATTTAATGGAGGTAGTAAGTGGTCTTTTTTTTTAAAAAAACATCTGGCCCTCACCCTAAAGAGGGGCTATCTAATGATACCGCAAAACAACACTGAAACAATTACATATTTACAGTTAGCTAATCATTGTTTATAGAGTCCAGCGGACTGCAAAGAGTCAAATCAGGACCACAACTTGGTTGAAAGACACCCCTGATCCGTTTAAAAGATCTGCCGAGACAAATGTACATGTATATTTAATACATAGATTCTCAAGATCAATTGGTTTGTAAGCAACAAAGCTTAGAGGGCATTACACACATTAACTGGTACACATGCATTATTTTTCAAAATAATTTAACGAAACAATATACATTGCATAAAATCATCAGTAGCAAAGACCATAAGTGAGTTTATAGAGAGAAAAGAAACAGAACTCCACAAACTTTCATCCCCCTATTTGATTAGACAGACCACGAACAGGGGCGGAGTATTCTCTTGATGATGAGGGTGGGTGGTGGGGGTCCTGATTACGTGATGTGATACTATTACTATATTCGGCTAACGATAAATCTCTAATACTGCGTACTGCTACAGCTGATTTCTGTTGTCCATCCCCATCTTGTGCAGCTTCCCGGATTTATAAACTGGGAAAATGCTTCCTGAATACCACTTCTGGTTATCACTGGATTTTGAGAATCAAAAATCCTATTGGTTTGTCCTTTGCAAACCGAATAAACGACTTTCCTTTGCAGTCAACAATATATCAGGAGCTGTGGCAGTTGTTTGCGCTACAATGTTCCCCACCTTTGGGCGATTTGTCTTTTTGGACTCCATGTATTCAATGTGCTCACGGAACCAAAGACAGTTGTCACGTCACCCTAGTGAGGGGATACAACTCAAACAAAAAACTAGCACAAATGCCAGAAGTACAGTCACACTCTTTTATTCAACAACAACCACACAGGATACTGGGAGACCTAAACCGCCCTCAACCCCTATCCGGGCCCACAACCCAATAATTAACGAACAGTTACCTCCCTTTGTCTAATCTGAAACCCCTATAAACTGTACATGAATGCCCACACAACAATATGTAACAATAGCAACAATAAACTAAACAGCAACTAAATACGATTACACGCTGAGTAATCAAGCCAGTAAAACTTGAAAATTGATTATATTAATTAAATGGCTTCATCAATTACTATTCACTGATTGTCCTTTAGCTAATCTCAGAAGGACTATAGCAGTCAATCACACAGATAATTAAAGTAACTTGCTCTAGCACAGAAGTAGAAAAGTTGTTTATGTGCGTGAAATGCAAGTGTGTGTGTGTGTGTGTGTGTGTCCGTGCGTCGTAGAATGTATCCTGATGCGTCGTAGAATGTATCCTGATGCGTCGTAGAATGTAGCCTGTAGACTCCAACGGTAGGCTCCTGGTCGTCTGAAGTACGAGTCCCGGCGGTGATGGAGGTAACACCCTAGAGCAGCGCCAACGACAAAGGAAAACGTGGCAGTGGTAGCAGTGACGTCCGTCATAGCCCACACCTCACAGCGGTAAAGGCAGAGATCCCAAAGGAAGATGTGGCGGCGTTGTAGTGACACAGGTAGTAAAAGAAGGAGTATAGAAGTACAGTATAGTAGTACACGTAGTACACGTAGGTAGAATAGTAGGTAGGCCCAATCTGGTAAACAAATAAATTGTCTCACTAATCCATCCTCATAAAAAATGTAAACACTACATAAACAATTACTCCTTCCGCCGTCCGCCATCTTGACCTGTTTATATATGCATTTCAACAATTCAATTCTAATAATGTATATCTCCCTCATAGACATCGTTGTTTACACAAATATACATCATCATTATAATACACTCCCAGCCAAACAATTCTGATTCATCTTCATCCTCACCTTCATCACTCCTCTCCATGCTATAGTACATTGTCTCCCCTCGTTCACCATTATCCCTCTCTTGCATGTTATAATACAACATCACCCTTCCCTCATATTCATCACCCCTCTCTCTCTCATTTTAACATATACGTTTCTTCATCCCTTTTGACCCCATTTTGTCAACAACATCAGCAACATTTCATTTTACACATTCAAACAAAAAATCATATAAAATCATATTAAAATACTATTAGCAAAATATATCACTTTCCCACTCATTCAACACCATTCATTCACGTACGCAAGCTCAGAGTGCGTAGCCACTAAGAAATTGAATTACTGGGTACACACTCACCTGTAAGTCCTCGGCCTGTGAACACGGATACACAAACACCAACACCAACACCACACCACAACATGACACAATACACCGCAAGTGTTATCCGCTGAAAGGAGATATAGTTCGTTATTGCGCTATGCTAAGCTATGCACCCGGAACATCTCACAACCGGCGAGGTCACTGAGCCTTGGGAGGTCCCTAAATGAAGGGCACACCCCCTTAAGAAAAGACTCTACACTTATTACTTCCTGAATAAATGGCAGTCATAATCTTTCCACTACAGTCTTTTGGTCATTCTTGTCTTGTCCTGACGAGGGCACAAGACCTTGGGTGGTTCGAATCATCTGACACACAACCCTTACGAAAAACAGACTTTACTTTATCCTGAGATAACACAGTCAAAAGTCACTTTTCATCCAAAAACCGTCTGCTTACTAGCGCTACCCACATGAAACCCATACTTACTTAACTTACATTTGCAATAAAGAATGGAATGCTGATACAACTTTATACACTGCAGTGCTAGAGATATGCAACTCCGCACTATATAAAACTACTACTAGCCTGCGTTGAAAACTCGTGTCGTCACAACAGTCACCCTGCCCAAAAGCTCTAGATCTGACGTCAAGAACTTGCGTTACTGTCCTATCTCTACTTGTAAGATCTCTAGGCACAGCAAGCCTATATGACTGTTCAATAGGCTAACTGGGTACCAAAAACGACTCTTAAGGCTTTAAAATCATAAGACGTCATTGAACATATTTAAAAAAATGTGCAAGGGAAAGAACTTTTAATATCCTGAAGTTTTACCGCAATCTTGTTCAAAACATAAAAACTCCAGCCAATAAAACATTAGTTAACAGGGTGTACACCATAATTGGAGGTTGGAAGGGTGGGGAGGGGGGAGGGAACGTGTGTGGGCGTCATTGTTGTTTTTATTGTTTACCCGAGGGGAGGTTTCGTTGCTTCTTGGGACCCGTCCCCCCTCCCCCTCTAACCCTCCCCGCCTCATAATCCGCCCCTGAGGAAGCGCGAATGGTGGCAAATCTATCTATGTTAGAAACACTCATTACTGATAATCTAGGCTTGACCTAGCCATCCCCGACCTAGAAGCCGTGTGGATTGAAACAAAACTAAACAATCAAGAAGACCTGTAAGTTGGTTCCATCTATCTCCCGCCGAGAGCAAAAATGCTGGAATATTATTAGTGAGAGCATAAATAAAGCAAATGATGGTATGAAGAAACATATTGTATTGGGCGACTTTGATACAGACTGGCTCAACAAACCATCACTCCACTATTGATGTTATAAATCTCTTCCAGATCCACCAGTAAGTACAATCACTCACACGTATTACCACCACCACCAGCTCTTGTCTTGATCACATCTTAAACCAAAGTCCTAGTCTTATCAAAGCCGTCGATGTTTCTCCTCCTTTCTGCAGTGACCATTACTTTTAACAAAACATCTATAAAAAAAGCATCAGATTTATGCGCACTCTTTACAACTATTACAAAATAGACGTAGAAAAATCCGTGCACTACTGAATCAGGAAAACTGGAAACAAATATTTTCAAATTTTACTGTGGATGAAAGTTGTGAAATATTTCTAAAACATTCTTTGAAATAGCCAAACTTTGCATGCCCGCCAAAACAGTCACAATACGTATGGTTCAATAATGATATCAAAGATATTCAGATAGATATTCACTGTTTATAGGGTAAAGAGGACTGCTAAGAGCGGAATCAGGACCACACAGAACTAAGCAAAATCAGACTAAATTGCTAACATTTAAATATGATAAAAGATGTAAATAAAACCAGTCTTACTACTAAAATGTAACCAAGAATATAAACAAGACGATATGACCTATATGTGATAAAACAAACCAACATCATGTAAAAATTGAAACAGGTGTTTACTATTGCAGACTTTAAAAATCTCATTAAAAGGTATCGATCCAAAATATCTTTCTCTTTGATCAACCAGATCAGCACATTCGGACATCAGACATAAAATGGCCGACGGATAAGGATTTGTCACATGAAAAGCACCACGGTGGTTCTTCTCCTTTTAAAAAGGAAAGCATGGGTGGCATAAGTATGCCCAATGTGAAGGCGAGCCAAAACAATTTTTTTTGCGAGTGGATATAAAAAACAAACAAACAATCTTGAACGAACGTAACGAGCTTAAGCAAAACGCACAAACAATGATGACTGACCTAACTTCAGAATTGCAAGAAATAACGTAATCCATAAAATTCCGACAAGGAAAATCGAATATCACAACCAGCTAAATGAAGACCTACTGTATCCAATTAAGACCAATTTGGTACAAAACATCGGTGGCAATTAGTCAAATTGTTTATACGAAAGAAAGGTCTACATTCAGATGATATTCCTCCTGTGCAGCATAATGGCGTCTTGTACGACAAAAACAAAGAAAAAAAAGCTGATAGCCTTAGCGAGCGTTGTGGCCAAGTGGTCTAAGGCGAGACTAACTTGCCCGGCCCACAGGCCAGAAACCAATGGCGCCTGACAGGTGTGGAATCAATCCAGCATCTGGGCGTTATGTTTCTCCGAATATTATTTACTTTCGACTCGGGCAACGTCTCGGGGGTTTTCTCCGTGTACTCCGGTTTGCTCCCCCAGCAAAATTTCAAAAACACAACTAATATTAGGTAGGTTGGGTTTGGGCGCGCCATAGGCTTCGACTACGCCTTCCCATCTCACAAGCGTCCTAGTGTCCAGCTCAAACCCTTTCTCCCTTTCTCTCCCTCCCCCCCTCCCCCCTCACTCTCTCGCTCACAACGGCTTCTCCAATTAATTATTTGTTTAAAATGTCTATTTATCCACATATTTGAGTTACAGCTAAATACTTGATTCCTCTTGTTTATTCTCAATCGTTTGTAATTTATTGTTACCTATAATTTTGCATATTCCATGTAATTATTCACTCAACTTTTTGTACTTTTAATTTGTGTGTGTGAAAAATTCTTCTTTGTTTATATGTAATTATATAGATGGCTGTCACTTAATGATTATGTTGAATTCTATTTATGCAGGATGGGCTTATGTAAGCTTGCTTGTTGCCTATCCTGCAAAACATTATGCTTGTTATGTGCTTTCTGTCAATAAACATTTGTTTAAACCCAAAAACTAAATTCTTATTTGCTTACATGTATAATGAAGGCCAAGTTTAATCTTGCACTCATCAACTCGCACATAGACAAACAGATTAAAATTAAAGGTGAACAACAACGTAATAATTAATTTCACAGCAATAGAACTAACAAACTGAAGTAAAACTACATACTTAACACAAAACTATATACTTAACATAAAACTATATACTTAACATTATAAAACTACATGCTTAACATACTTAATATAACACTATAACCTTAACATAAAACTACAAACTTAACATTAAACTAAATACTTAACACAGTAAACAAACTTTAAAGAAAAACTACATACCATATTTAACATAAAACTACTAGCTTAACATACTTTATATAAACTACATCATATCCTTTTCTATCCTATCCCGTAACTCGGAGGTCGTAGGGGCATTACAGTTGATCGTTTAACCAGCATACTCGATCTTTCCCTGTCCTTGTTTCGCTCAGTGTCAAACCAGTCCATTCT